>JAUKPS010135659.1:56724-85636 GCA_032273165.1 Chlorellidium tetrabotrys
TAAGTCGCTTGACCACCATCTGTGGTGACCTTGTGAGCGCACGAGACCACCAACAATAAGCAAAGTACGTACTTCATCCGTCGACATCCAGGTTAGAGAGGTGCTGCCATTGTACGCGGACCCCATCTGAAAACTCCAGACAAGGTAGAGGTGAAAGAAAGATCTTACGCAATTTGACTCGCCGCCCGTCTCCACCCGGCCCGCTATACCGCAACAACGTCTCATGGCGCCGCCAATCGGCCCACTGACGATAAGGAAGATCTTCCGGCAAGCGGCGCAGGCCAAGCGTGACCTTGGACCACTCGATTTGGCGCGGCGGATGCTGACCTTGTAAAGATTGTGGATTGTGCCAAGCAAGGCCAAGGGTTTCCATGGTCCACTTCTCACCGTTCTCTTCGACGACTAATTCCCAGTGACGCTGAAAAGATTTTCCCAACAAATAGCCCAAGGGCGATGGATGCAACGCTAGTTCATTGGGCAACAAACCCGTCCGTCCTTCCCACGCATCTTCCAGCAAGAGCACCGGATGATCGGGTCGCGTGCGGTAAACTTGTAGCCACGGATCGTGGCGCTGCGACTGCAGAGCAAAACGATTCGCCGTCGGGGCCAACCACCACGCTTCCCACTGCAAGCGGGGTTTCAAATCCCCGTGAGACTCCACCACGACGATCCAGGCCGGCGTCGAGCGACGCTTCAGCTTTGCCAGCAGCGCATCCAACTGGGGGCCGGTGGCGAGATAAATAAAATACACATCCGCTTCGGGAAGTTTTTGTGAAGGGGAAGCAAAATCACCTTCGATCCAATACGTGTGGGGCGCCGGTAGACTGCGGGCCGCACTGCGCGCTTCCTCCAATCTCTCGGGGACCAGTTCTACGCCGTGGGCCTCGCCGTCTTCAAACAGCCAGGCCCACAGCAAGCACGTGCGTCCCACACCACAGCCCACATCACACCATCGGCGCGCACCTTGTTGGTAGAGCCACGGCATGACCTCGAGCAAATCATGATAGGACGTGTAGAGCGCTTCCGGCGTGAGGCCCTGAAGATACAGCACGTCGGCACCTTCGCGCGGCACATCAGTGATCGGGCGCAACTGAAAAAACTGATCCAGTGCCTTCAGCGTTTGCTGTCGAAGAAAAAGAATTTTTTGCGCCAGCGTTTTCATGAATCACAAGCGTAGCAGATGTGGCACAATCGGTCCCATGAAATGGGCCTGGTTTTTGCTCCTCTTCTCTGCGAATCTCGCTGCGCACACCGTGACCGTGGCCGTCATTGACACGGGCTTTGATCTGGATAACCAGGCGCTGCGCCCCCGCTTAAAATTAGGCGAGACCGATGAAGAGGGAGCGATCGCGCTGCCTGGTTTTGCCGGTTGGAATTTTAACGACAACGAGCACCTGAAATCTTCCCTCATCGACGGAGTCGCGCTGCAGGAAGTGCTGTTCTATCGCACCCTCAAGGCCAAGTCCCATCAGCAAGGTCTCGCATCGAGTGAGCGCGCGTGGCTCGAAAGCAAGAACGCCGACCCACGTTTTAAACAGCAGCTAGGCCGTTTTAAAAAACAATCCCACGGTACCCTGGTCACCGGAATTCTGCTGGCGGAGGGCGAAGGCATCGAAGTGTTTCCGGTGCGAGGACTCGGTATTGCCGTGCCGACGCTCGTCGTGGATGAAACCACTCAGGCGCAGCTCTCTCCGATCCAAAAACACTCCGAAGCCGAGTTTCGTCGCCAGGTCAGTCTTTCCGAAGAACGCATCGTGAGAAAGATGCGTAAGATGCTCGCCTGGATAAATCTCCACAACATCCGCGTGGTGAATGCGTCCTACGGCGTGACCGAGAAACATATCCACCGCCGCTTCGCGGAGTGGCACAAAGAAATCACCGGCCTCGAGCTCGATGAGATCAAACTCAAGGAGATCGTGGATTCGTACTTCGCGTCGATCTACCAGCGGGCCGATCGTATTCTGGCACGCTACCCCACCACGCTGTTCATCTTTTCGGCAGGGAACTCCGGGCAGAACAATGACATCCACCACCACTTCCCTTCGCGCATTCGTCGTCCGCACGTCATCAGTGTGGCGGCCCTGAACGGTGAATATTTGGCAAGTTTTTCAAACTGGGGTGAGACCACGGTCGACGTGGCCGCGCCGGGTGTCGGCGTGATGTCGGTGATACCAACCGTCTACGCCCAACAAGCAGGACTTGCGCAAACTCCCGCCAGTGGAACGAGCATGGCGGCACCTCACGTGGCCAACTTAGCCGCGCGCTGCTTACAACTGAACAAAGAGCTCTCGGGAGCAGAGTTGAAAAGAATTCTGCTGGAAACAGGTGATGAGTACATTTCGCTGGTAGGCAAAACCGTCAGTAGCCGCGCGGTAAACTCTGACCGCGCGCTCAAAGCGGCGCGCCTGTCACTGGAGCTTCCTCTCGAGGAAGCTATTCGATTGGCGTTGAGTCCGCTTACTCCCAGCTCAACGTCTTCTTTAGTGCCGGATCCAGAGATAAAAACACCGGACACGTCAGCGCCGCCTGCTCCAGAGTTGCTTTCTGTTCCGCCGTCAGCGCCTGCCCTCCCCACGCCACCTTCACTTTAATCTCGGCGACTTTCCGTGGGCTCGGCTGCATGATTTTTTCCACTTCACAACGAGTGCCGGCGATATCTAGTTCCAGGCCACGCGCTTTGATGCCCATGATGGTGAGCATGCAACTCGCGAGCGATGTCGCCAACAGATCCGTCGGTGAAAAGGCCTGGCCTTCACCGTTGTTGTCTTTCGGAGCATCGGTCAAAAGTTGGGCGCCGGAATCCACGTGCAGCGCACGGGTGCGCAGTTTACCTTGATACTCAACGTGCATGATGGTCATAGAAAATCCTTTGAAGACAGCATGACCTGTCTCCAAAGGATGTGTCAAAGTCAGTTCACTAAGATCTTACGAGTCACCACTTGCGTCTTGGGAATGGTGATCTCTAAAACCCCGTCCGTGAACTTGGCCGTGATGTTTTGCTCATCGATGCCATCAGGCAGCGCAAAGGCACGGTGAAACTTTCCGAAGCGCCGTTCCTGGCGCAGCACCTTCTCTTTCTCGTCGCGGGCCTTGAAAGTCCGCGTGCCTATGATGTGGAGGTGCCGCTCCTTCACCTCGAGCTCAATGTCTTCTTTGCGAAATCCGGGAACATCCAAACTCACACTTAGAGCACTAACACTGTCCACTATTTCGCAGGCCGGCACGTTGTTGTCACGCGCGCCAAAAAAATGATTCAAATCTGATTGTCTTAATTCGAACTGCAGCATAAATCCTCCTCGAAGTTCTAATTCCTACACACAAGATGGGCGTATCTTTTTTGGCGTCAAGGTTGTCTAGCTTTTGCCTCAAAATCATGGGAAAATTTCTGCGCATCGACCTACTGAGGAGCAAAGAACGTGGCTAAAAAAACCAAGAAAAAAATTGTGAAAAAACCCGCGAAGAAAGTGGCGGCTAAAAAAGCGGCACCGAAAAAACTCTCCAGTGAAGCTCAAGCGATTGAGACTTTGGTTGAGTTGATCCGTGTCACGAGCACCGTGATCCCCGCCGACGTGGATCGCGCGATTGAAAAAGCTAAAGGTGTGGAAAAGCCCAACACCACCGCCTCGTATGCCATGAATATCATCTCGGATAATATCGGCCTCGCAAAAACCAAGAGCCAGCCACTCTGCCAAGACACCGGTACCGTGGTGTTCTACATCTATCACCCACCAGGCTTTCATCAGACGCCGTTCATTAAACAAATTCATAAGGCCGTGACGAATGCGACGAAGAAAGGCTACTTGCGCGAAAACTCCGTGAACTCACTGACCGGTGAAAACGCGGGAACAAATCTCGGCGCGGGCCATCCGTCCATTCACTTTGTCGAACACTCGGCGAAAACCCTTGAAGTGAAACTTATGCTCAAGGGCGGCGGTTGCGAAAACGTCTCCACCCAATACTCACTCCCTGACACGGGCCTCTCGGCCGGCCGTGATCTCGATGGCGTTCGCAAAGTCGTCTTGGATGCCGTCGTGAAAGCGCAAGGCAAAGGCTGCGGCCCGGGTGTGCTCGGTGTGTGCGTCGGCGGTGATCGCGCAGATTCTCATGCGCATGCGAAGAAACAACTCTTCCGCAAAATGGGCGAACGTTCAAAAGTTAAAGAGCTTGCCGCACTTGAAGTAGAGATCGTCGAAACCTGCAATAAGCTCGGCATCGGCCCCATGGGCTTTGGTGGCACCACCACGATCCTCGAGTGCTTGATGGATCATCGTAACCGAGTGCCGGCCTCCTTCATCGTGAGTGTCAGCTACATGTGCTGGGCCTTCCGTCGCCAAGGTGTTGTCATCGATACGAAAACTATGAAACTCAAAAAATGGTTGTACTAATATGATCGAACTAACCTACCCCTTCTCGCACGAAGCCGTTCGCAAACTTAAAGTCGGCGACATGGTGCTCATCACTGGAAAACTTTTCACCGGCCGCGATGCGGTTCATAAATACTTGCACGAGGGTCATCCGAGCCCGGTGAATCTCAAAGACCAAATTATTTATCACTGCGGCCCCGTGGTGATGAAAGACAAACACGGCAAATACACCGTCACCGCTGCAGGGCCGACAACTTCTATTCGTGAGGAGCCGTACCAGTGGCAAGTCATGCGCGATCACGGCATCGTCGGTGTCATCGGTAAAGGCGGCATGGGCCCCAAAACTCTTGAGGCCTGCAAGCAGTACGGTGCGGTTTATTTCCACGCCATCGGTGGAGCTGCGCAAGTGCTCGCGGAACGCATCACATCTGTCGATGGTGTGTATCTGGAAGAGTTCGGCTCACCGGAAGCGATCTGGGAATTGTCCGTGGATAAATTTCCAGTCGTAGTCACCATGGATTCCCACGGGGGATCGCTGCATAAAGTGGTGGAAGACGCCTCGAAAGAAAATTTGAAGGGGCTACTCTAGCCCCTTCCTCTACTTCTTAATTCTAAAGAGCTCGATCTTTTCGTCCGCCTCGACTTCCCAGATGGGGAGCGGGGTCGTGTTCGTTCCGGTGTCGAGATACTCGCCCATGATGTCCAAAATCCACTCCATGCCCGGCGTCTCGCGAGCGATGACCGTATTGGAAACAGGAGCGTCGGTGATGTTCTCGTTCCAGTCGGGGCCCGTGAGATAGCTGGTACTGAAGCGATAGGTGCTTTCCTGGAAACCAACGTAGGGAGACGTCGTGACGTTACCGATGGCATTCGCCAAGGTCCCATCGAAGTCTTGCACAAAGCGGATCCGCGTCGTCACGCCGAAGCCTAATGCCAAGCAGTCCTGGCTCAGCGTCACCGCATCGCTCGTCTGCTCCGTCCAATCGGTCACGCGGGCGTAGCGGAAGTAACCGTCACCATTGTCGAACACCGCCCAGACGATTTTGTTGGCCGCGAGCATGCTCGGAACCCAGTAGCCGGTCGAATTGAATGCCGACGGCATCGAGAAGCTGGAGTGCATAACCAAGTTGGGCGAGCCAGCACTGCAGCTCGTAATCTGCGACGGCGAAGCCTCGGCGATGAAACGTCCGGCCGGCACCACGACCAGCGACGTCATGGTACCGCCAACAGTCTTCACGAAGTTGAGATTACCGTTCGCAAATGAGGTCGAGTTCTGGGTGTCGTACAGGAACCCATCCACGATCACGCGCTTCAACACCGATGCTCCACCGGACTGGGTGACAGCGATCTGAGCGACGTTGCTCGAAAACCGCGCGCGCCAGTCGGCTTCGGCGGTGACGTGCACATCCTGAATGGTGCCGGAGTTGGTGATGGCCACCATGCCCACATCGTTCGCGGCGTTTGAGTTAGACGCAGAGGTAAGCTTCGATGCCACACTCACGCGCTTGATGAAGCCGGAGTTTGTCCGCGCCACGCCGCCGATGTAGTTACCGCCGTTGCCCAAGAGAATGCGCCCGGCCACTTCGGAGTCTTGGATGGTGCCACTGTTGGATTGTGCGAAGCCGGCGATGTTGACGTTAGGAGCGCCGCTGTTCGCGGCCAAGGTCCCTTCGAACCCCACCTCTGTCATCACGCCCATGTTACTGCCGACGAGGCCGTTGAGACTTATGTCCATGTCGTTGTGGTACAGGTGCCCGGTGACGAGCTTGACATTCTTAACGGAACCGCCGTTCAACACCGCCAGCCCCGAGATCGAAGAGCTCGCCACGGCCGTCTCGGCACGCAGATCAATGCCGGCGATGATGAGGTTCTCCAGGACGCCGTTAATGTTTTGGAAGGGGGCCCAGCTAAAACTAGAGCCTGGCGATTCGGTCCGCCGCAGGCCGTGGATGTAGCCCCCCTCACCCGTGAGGTACGCGCCGGAGACGATGCTGGGTTTCACGTGGGGACTCGCCGATCCCAGGTTGAGCGCACCGACGATCACACCGATCTTTCCGGCGGTCAGTTCGGTCCCGATTTCGGTGAACTGGTCCAGGCGACAGATCATCATTGGCTTCGCGGCCGTGCCCCAGTAGTCATTTTGGGAAGCAAGAGTGGAGCGGGGACTGATGCCGTTCGCATCCGCGTCCGCAGAGCACGGATGTTTCTCAAACACCAGGCGGGGCTTGTCGCCGCTCGTATGCACCCAGGAACCCGAGGTCAACGGACTCAGGACACCCACCGAAAAAATGCTCGAAGGCGAGACTGGCGTCGGTGCCAACGGTGCATTTCCGCTTGGCCCGTCCGGATCGTCGCCGTAGCTCGAGCGCACCAAGAGAGAGTCGTGGCCACCGGATGATTCGGTCATCACGTAGGTACTCGTTAAAGTCATGGCCTGCGCCTGACCGCTCAGCCAGCCGACGTTGCAAGTGCCGCCGCAGGTGGGATCCTTGGCATCGTTGAGCAGACTGCCGGCGAAGTAAGCCTTGTCCAAAGTTGCGCCAGCATAGTTTCCACCAAAGAGACCCCCGAGATGATCCGCGCTCTCACCGCGGATGGTGATCGAACCGGCTGCGTAGACGTTTTTGAGCGGCTCGGAACTCGTGCTGCCCCACGCCCCAAGTAGGCCTCCGACAAACTGCGAGCCCACCACGATGCTCTCGCTCGCCCATTCGCCGAATTTGTTGGCATTCAGGATGCTGCTGGTAACGTAACCGCCGATGCCCCCTACCTTACTGGCCTGGGACCACTCGGGACCTCCGACGTAGCTGCGCGAGACGAGCTTGAGCAGCACCTCGGCTTGGAGACTTTGCCCAAAGATTCCGCCGATATACAGACCTTCGCCTTGGATGTTGACCCGCGAAGTTTTCAGATTGATGAGCTGGGTGCGGTTGGCGTAGCCGACCACGCCGCCGACGTTGGAAAACGTCGAGACCTTGCGTCCGTGGATCTCACCACCGCGCACTTCGATGTTGCCGACGAGGGAACTGAACGTGCCACTCTTATCACCTACGACGGCGCCAACGTGACTATTGCCTTCGACCTCGGGATCTACGAACACCAAATCCGTGATCTGGTGGTAGGACGTGTTCGTCGGTACCCACTCTCCGACGAAGCCGACTTTCGGGTAGTTTATGTGCATGCGCATGCCCGTGATGCTGTGGCCGCCGCCGAAGAAGCTGCCCCGGAAACCGTTGGCGATCGGTGCGCAACTTGCGTCGTAGCCGATCGGCTGCCAGTTCTGACCGTCTTCCCAGCAGGCCGGCGCAGAAGTCGCGATGCCCTTGGTGAAAGGATTAAGATCCACGTCCGTCAGAAGGCGGAAGGATTTCGTCAGGTAGCTCGAGTTAGCATGAATCTCATAGAGCTGCTCAGCGGAACAGATGAGATACGGGTACTCATAGGTACCGGTCCCACCGGCAAAGGGCGATAGGTCTGTGCGGCCGCTGCAGATCATTTCGTCAGGAACGTTGAGGTACACGTGGTGCGAGCCACCCACCCCGAAGTATTTGTGGCCACCCACTTGCGAGCCGAGCCCGTTCGGGAGTGTCACCGGCACGAGATCTGTGCTACCGGTCGTCCCGCAGTCCGTGCTCGCTTGGTAAAGCTCGAAGGTGGTGCGAAACGGCGCACTCGCCGGGTTCGCCGGGTCTCCAACGGGAATCGAAAGATCCGGCGGGGACGTTCCCCACCATCCGTTGAGCGTGTTCGTGGGCAAGGTCACGCAGCGGGAAAGTCCAGGCCCTTGCGACGAGACTCGGCCACCGAAGGCGTCGAACTCATCGAGGCGCACGCGCACCGACATGGCCGGGGCCTTGCCGTGTTTGCGAGACACGGACTGGGGATCGTTGGTACACGAATCGTTTTCGCTCGTGACCTCGGCCGTGCTCTGACAGAGATTCACTCGCAAGAAGGAGGAGACTGAAGAAGAGGTGCCTTGGAAATTGACCGAACCGCAGTTGGCGGCGGTAAGCACGAGGTCGACTTGCACTTCCTCGCCATTAAGATCCTCCTGGGCAGAACGTGCACAGCGAATTTGGTCACGATCAAAGATCGTGTTGGTCGAGCTCTCCCACGCCACTGCTGAGAAGGTCCACTGCCCGTTGGGAATCTCGAGCTCGATGTTGGTGGAGCTGGAGAGAACCCGCGAGAAACTATATCCATTAGTAGAGATACCCCACACCATCAGGCCACCATCAGCTTTGGTTCCGAAGGCGACGGGTCCGCTGACAACGAAGGATGAGGAGAGATCGAGTTTCACCTTGGCGCTTTTCTGACTGCAAGATGCGAGTCCTAAAAGACCAATGAGAATAAAGAGAACGCGCACAGGCACTCCTTGGAGACATAAAATCACCAAGGCTTATCGGTGGTCCTAACCTGAACTATAAAGGTTTGAAATACCTGAGCGCGGAAGTCGTGGGCGCAAATAAAAACGCCACCTTTTATAGGTGGCGCTTCAATGGAAATTTAAACGCTTTCCCCGTGCTGCGAGAGATCCAAGCCCTGGCGCTCTTCCTCTTCATTCACCCGCAGAGGCTTGATGGCGTTCGACACGATGTACAGCACGTAGGACCCGCAGTACGCGAACACCATCACGATTGCCAGTGCGAGCAAGTGATACCAGAAGGTTTTCGTTTCACCCGCGAGCAACCCCACATCTTTAGCAAACACCGCCGTGAGAATCATCCCCACGATGCCGCCCAAACCGTGGCATGGGAAAACGTCCAAGGTATCATCGACGCCCGACTTCGCCTTAATGCTCAACGCGACGTTTGAAATCAACGCCGCGATGAAGCCAATGAGAATCGCCGCACCGACGCTGACAAAACCGGCCGCTGGTGTAATCGCGACGAGTCCCACCACCGCGCCGATACATGCGCCCATCGCCGACGAAGCGCGACCACGCAAACGATCAAAGAACATCCAGGTCAACATCGCCACCGCGGATGCGGTGTTGGTGTTCAAGAATGCGAGCACCGCCGTTTCGTTCGCTGCAAGCGATGAGCCGGCGTTGAAACCAAACCAACCGAACCACAACAGGCCCGTGCCTAGAATCACAAACGGAATGTTAGCGGCGTCGTGAGAAAGTTCTTTGCGAGGGCCAAGATAAATCGAGCCCGCCAGCGCCGCCATCCCCGCAGAGATATGCACCACGGTTCCGCCGGCAAAATCCAACACGCCCCAGTTACGCAAAATTCCCTCTGGGTGCCAGGTCATATGCGCCAGCGGCGCATAAATGAAGAGCGAGAACAGCACCATGAACACCATGTAGCTTGAAAACTTCACGCGCTCAGCGAACGCACCTGAAACCAAGGCCGGTGTGATGATGGCGAACTTCAATTGGAACAGAGAAAAGAGCGCGAAAGGAATGGTCGGTGAAAAATCCGGATGGGTCTGCATGCCCACACCTTGGTACATGAAATACGTCAGCGGATTGCCGATCACTCCGCCGATGGATTCACCGAAGCATAATGAAAACCCAACGGCGATCCACGCCACGGTGATGACACCCAACGCGACGAGAGATTGCAACATCGTCGAGATGACGTTTTTTTTGCGAACCATGCCGCCGTAGAAAAACGACAAACCTGGAGTCATCAAGAGCACGAGTCCGGAAGCTGTCAGCATCCACGCGGTGTCACCGGTATTCAGCGGGCCCCCGACTTTGAGTTGCTCGACGTGGGGAAGAAATGTGGCGAGTAAACCGGCGACTAAGATCAGGCCTAAGTGGCCCAGGTACTTCATGCGCATCCATGCCTCCATGCAAGGGTATGCTTAAAGTGTAATATCCCCAGGCAACTTTCGGTAATTATTTCATTTCAATGCACGGCAGCAGAATTTTTCCCATGACAGTTTGATAGCCCAAACATATGTTCTCACCCATCTAAATTCTGGGGACTCTCATGCTATCACTCGTGGCTTTGACACTTTTTTCATCTCTCTCGTTTGCCAAGTCCGGCACCAGCATGGATCAAAAACTCCAGGCCTACATCAAAGAGTTCGAGATGGTTCCCATGGAGAACCCGACTCCGAAGCGAGAAGCGGTCTATGTCTTAGGACAAAATCTCTTCACCGATCCTTTGCTCTCTGGAAAAAACAACACCAACTGCGTGCAGTGCCACTCGCCGGCATTCGGCACTGGCGATGGTCTTCCCCTCTCCTTGGGTGAAGGCGCCCGCGGCATGGGGACCATGCGCCACCAGGCCAGCGGCGCCGTACTTTTGCGTAACACTCCTCCGCTCTATAACCTCGGCGTCGACAGTGCCACTCACTTGTTTTGGGATGGTCGCGTTTCAAAAGATGAGCAGGGTTTTTGGAATACACCCGAGGCCGGTTTGAATGGCGCCAACCCGGAATTGAAAGACATCGCCACCACACTTGATTCTGTGTTGGCGGTGCAGGCGCTCTTTCCGATCGCGACTCCCGAAGAAATGCTCGGCCAAGGCTCACCGCTCTCTCGCGCTGAAGCCTGGAAAAATGTGGTGAACCGTCTCATGAATGGAGTGCGCGCCGATAAATACCGCCAGCTCTTTATGGATGCGTTCGGCACAACCGACGTCAACATCGGTCACGTCGGCAATGCACTCGCGGAATTTCAGCGGCATGCTTTCTGGGCCGGCAACACGCCCTGGGATCGCTACCTGAATGGCGAACTCACTGTGCTCTCGGAAGAGATGAAGAAAGGTGCCTTGGTTTATTTCGACAAAGGCCAATGTGCTAACTGCCACGGCGGCATGCATCTCTCTGCCCTTGATTGGGATGCCGTCGGTACACCGCAGTTGGGTCTGCCAGGCACGGATGATCTGGGTCTCTACAATGTCACCGGTAAAGACGAAGACAAGTATATGTTCCGGGTCTCTCCGTTGCGCAACATCGCGATCACCGATCCCTACATGCATAACGGGGTGTTCAAGAATCTTTGGGAAGTCATTGAGTTCTACGACGCACCAGAGAAGGGCCTGATGAATTTCGTCTGGCAAGAGACACTCACGAATTACAACACGCCTTTAACAATCGAGCGAAATCGCGAAAATCAGCTGGCCCGACTCCTGGCCATGGCGGAAGATTTACCCCGTGATGTGAAGTTCACTGAAGAGGAAGAGGCGCAGTTGTGGTGCTTCCTCACAGTGGCGTTCACGGACATGAGTCTTCAAACCAAACTTCAAGGAGTAGAAAATGAAAATCCTCGCTGCCATCCTGTGCCTCTTTAGTCTCAGCGCCTTCGCTGTTGAAAACGGCAACCTCGCTCCGGCCTTCATCTTGCCAAGCGCCAGTGGAAAAAATATTTCCCTCACGTCATTCAAAGGCAAAGTGGTTGTCCTTGAATGGTTGAACCACGGCTGTCCGTTTGTTCGTAAGCACTACGTCTCAAACAACATGCAAAAACTCCAGAAAGACGCTGTCGCCAAGGGCGTGGTGTGGCTCTCGGTGATCTCTTCAGCGGTCGGCAAACAGGGTTACGTCGACGCCAAAGGCGCCTTGGCCGATGCGAAGAAGAACAATTCGGCAGCTACAGAAATTTTATTGGATGTAGATGGCACAGTGGGTCGCGCTTTTGAAGCGAAAGTCACTCCCCACATGTTCGTGATCAACAAAGAAGGTCGCATTGCCTACCAGGGCGCGATCGACGACAAAGCCACCGCGGACAAAGCTGATATTGTTGGCGCCACAAACTACGTGGCCAATGCGCTTGACGCAACTCTGAACGGTCAGAAGATTTTGCTCGGCTCAACTAAAGCCTACGGCTGCGGCGTTAAATACTAGATTCTTTTTGTCCTCCTGTGGGTGAGCGTGGTAAACCACCTCACCCATTTTGATTCTTGGAGGATCTCATGCGTTTTCTCATCGCCATCGTGGCCGCATTCATTTCTGTTCAGGCCTTCGCCTGCGGAAGAACTCAAGCCGAGTACGTTGTAAAAGATTTCGTCTCAGCTGAATTCAATCGTGTTGAAAAAGTTCGCACGCTTAAGCTCGGTACCTTGTTGTTGGAAGACGAGTTGGTTGAAGACAACAACAGCGCTGTCGTTCACGCTGTCATCGAGACTGAGCGCTACGGCCGCAAGATCGAAGAGCAAGTGCTCGTGTTCAAGCTCGATCGTTTCTGCAACATCTCGTCGACGCAAGGTGCGACTGTGCAGAAAGTTAAGCTCAACAACGCATTTTAATTTTTAGATTTTGGTGAATTTGAAATAGTAAATTTCAATATCACCCACGGTTTGGGGTTCAAGCGAATGGTTGAACCCCGCCTTTTCCATCTCATCCACAAACTTCTGCAAATACCCTCGGCCCGGATCCGCTAACCAGACTTCACCGCCTGGGGCGAGCAACCGTTGAAACCCTGCCGCCACATCACCTGGATGTTTCGGCTCATAAAGCACGTCAGAACCCATGACGATATCAAACTGCCCGATGGCATCGGCGGGATCACGCCAGTTGAAACGCTTGAAGGGAACGCTCAAAGAATTATGCCGCCCATTGCGCGCCAGAAAGTTCACCACATCGGGATGAAAATCCGTGGCGAGCACATTCGCGCCTAAGTGTTGCGCCAGGAGCGAGGGGAAGCCTAAACCGCAGCCCACTTCCACGATGCGCTTACCTTTGAGCTCTTGCGACCGCGCAGCCACCGCCTGGGCCAGGCCTTCACCTGACGGCCACAGCACGCCGTAGTACGGACACAAGTCTTCTGCGAAGGGATTGGGATGCTCACCAAGACTCTCGCACAAGAGCATGATGGCATCGTCGAGGTCCTCGATGGTTTCGAGAACAAAAGTCTTACCAGCGAGCGTGCGCTGTTCAATTTTAGTTTTGTAGGCCGGTGCCATAAGTGGGGCTAGATTGCCTTGGCAGCGTGCTCATTGTCGACACCGTAAAGTGCCCAGCCACGTGAGAATTTTGCAAAGCTCATGCTCTCACCATTATCGAGCTTGCCCACCAGACGTTTGCCGTCTTCGGATTCACCGGTGATCATGAAGAACTTGATGTCGTGGTTCCAATCAAGAAAGCGAACTTTCAGACCATTCTTTTGCGCATTTCTGTGCCAAATACTAGCGAGAGTGTCCCAATGCATCCGTGCCTCCTTGCAGGTGTAGGGGCATTTTTGCTAGTCTGCCGCCTATGACTGAAATTGTACCTCGGGCCAACGGAATACGGCGGGGAAAATTTAAAAAAGTTCTGGCATCGCTTTCTGAGCTTCAGCTCGAAGCTCCGCTGCTCGCCGTTCGCCTGAGAGCTTTGCGGGAGTTGAATCTTCCACAACCTCTCTATGCTGCCTTGTGGACTTTGCATTACCTCCGTGTTCGTCATCCCCGCGGTTGGTGGGGAGCACATCGCAAGGATGCCGTTTGCGCCCATGACTTCGACATCCCATGGTCTGAGATCCCGAGCTTTGACTGGAACGAGGAAGAAAGCGAGCTCCTGCAGCGCTACCCTACACTTGGCAAGCTCTTCTCCCACCGGGCCTTCCGCGCGACGCCGGAGCCCGTTCATCGCGCGCTTTTGTCTATGAGCACCGGCGCGTATCCGTTAGTGATCATGGATCGTGTCCCCACGGTGGCGGAAGTGCTCGCCCAGCAAACCCAGGGCAAACGCTGCGTGACGCTTTTTCATCAAGAGGCCTGGCTCTCGAAGATGATCCTCGGTGAGCGCGATCCATTGAGTTTTGCGTTTCATGATCTGATCCACGCCGATCATTTTTTTCACGCCAACTCAGAGCGCTTGGGCCAGATCGGTTTCTATCGCCAGATCGATCGCCTGCATCGCGCGGGCGTTTTGGACGCGTGGCTCGCCTGCGAGAAATTCCCCGATCAACTCGAATACTTAATGGCGGACATGAACTCTCATCCGCTGCATCTGTGGAAATGTTTCAAGGCGATCTGCCACATGGGCCGCACGCCGGAGACGGTCGAACTCTTTAGCGTGACTCTCCCGCGGTTCCTAGATTTAGATGCGCGAGAAACGAGTGCCCTGGTCCTTATGAACACTCCCAGCTTTGAGATTAAAGATCACGGCGTAACCCTCACCCATCTCTGTGAGCGTTGGGGCGACGGGTTGCCACAAATCTAAGGCTTTGCCCGTTTTCCCTTAAGCCGCTAACTCCTCCATTTTGATGGCCTTGTCTCTGAGAGACCTGGGTGGGTCTAGAATGCCCTATGCGCTCATTGCTCGCAGTCATGGCCTTTGCTGTTCTCGCCCACCTCATGTGGACGTCTGAACCCACTCAGCGCACACCGGCCGCTCATGCTATCAACGATCTCCCGAGATCACGCAGTATCGTTCTCGCCGAACGTGAACGTGGAAAAGACATCCCACGACATGAAACTAAGTTCACTGATGTGCTTAAGGCGCTAGAAAAAAATTCCCCCCACGGTCGCAGCTGGGAAGAACTCCCACAAAATGAGTTCATCGATGAAGTCGACGCATGGGGTGAGGACATTTTGATCGCGGCCGAGCTGGATATTACTGATCCCAGCGTGAAAAAAATTGGCCACATGCTTTATCGCCACCATGATCCGTACTGGAAATATCTCGGTTACTCGCTCATCTCGCGCACGATCCTTGAAACGAGAGCTGAGATGGAAGATGCGGTGATGATTCTTGGCCAAGATCCCTTGCTCGAAGACTACTCACTCTACCCAGAAACCGAGGGGAGCGTTTCTCACGAACGGGTGGTGCGCCACAAGCTCATCAATGGTCTGCTGACCCACAGCGCCTATCGAATCGTGCAACAACTCAAGACTGAGCAGGAACCAGAGCTCTGGGGTAAATCGTTGGAGCGAATTAAAAACTACGCCGAGAAGCTGCCGTCGAAAAAAGCCGAACACTCCCTGCTTGCTACCGTCGAGTCGATTTAAACCCGCGGACGGTAGATCGCCGAGTTCTTCTCGTTCTCGCGAACTTCCACTAACGTGACCCACGCGCGGCCCTGGGTTGAGTTGCGGACCATCTTATCCACCTGCTGATACACCCACTCCGCCGTGCCTTCCATGCTAGGATTCGGCAGGATGCGCAGCTGAATGATGCCGCGGCTATCGAGCTGGCGCCAGGTGCCCAATTCAGGGTCATCCGAAGCCGCGAGAAAAGTGTGATCAAAGGTATGCTCAAGGAGTTGCTTCACATCTTTGAGACCCCCGAAATCCACCACCCAGCCCTCTACCGTGCGCTCATTACAAGCGAACTCAAAATAGAACTCACGAGAATAGCCGTGCACGAAGCGGCAGTGAGATTCCGCACGCCATTGGCGGTGCGTACACGGAAAGCCGGTGAATTTTTTCGTCGAAGTATAAAGATTTGCGTCGCTCATCGTTTTCCCTTCATTGCGCACCAGTCGATCTGCTGCTTTTTTTTGCCTTCGTAGGCCACCGCTAAGCGGTTCTTGATCAGGATGTCTTTAAGGCTTTTACCGTCGTAAACCACGTCTGCCAAGACCCGTCCGTATTTGTCCAAGCGCTCTTGAAACTTCACCATGAGATCAATGCGTTTAGCGTGCTTCAATTCGGCTTCCACGAGGTTTCGGGCCGCCCGCCCCCACTCTTTCTCACAGGGGGCCTTGCCCTTCATCTCCGGGGTATCGATCCCGCGCACGCGCACCTTGATGTTGTTGCCGAAGAAGGGATGCACGCCGGGGATGTCCACCGTGAGCGTATCCCCATCGTAGTTCTTGATGAACTTGATGCAGTTGAAGCGGTCACTTCCATGAGGACAGTCGGCGGCATACAAGAGCGAGCTCAAGAGCAGGATCAACATGTGAGTTCCTTCAGTTCGCGCCACTGCTCTTTTTTAAAGCGGCGTTCGCGGTGTTCTCGTAAGTACCGGATCGCCAGCGCTTCGAGGGTTTTGTCCTGGCGCTTTTGAATCGCACTTTCGGGATTCTCCATCACCACTTCCGGCGGGCGTTTATCATGACCCCAGCCCATGAGTTGTCCGTGGCGAACCAGCACGTACGACCACTCATCTTGCGCGCGGCCCGGGCCCCACAGTAACAAGTTCTCGCAGGGAAACTGCGCTTCGCGTACCAGCTCATCCACCACGCGGTTGTACTCCAGAATTTCTTGCTTGGTTTTGCCGCCTTCGCGCCAGGCGAACTTTTCTTGCGGGAGTTTTTTCTTCAATGCACGGAGATGGCGTTCGGCTTCGTCTTTCTCTTGAAAATACCACAACCCACTTTTGCGATCGTAAGGTTTCAAATGGAAAAACTTCTCACCGGTTTTATCGACATCGAGTGTGATCATCCACTTCCACTCCACGGGCGCAAAACGCGCACGCTTAAACAGTGCGATTAACTCCGAGCCGGTCACATCGAACTGCAAACTCTCCGTACGCTCGAGAAGTTCACGGGCCTCGGGACGCACTTGCAAAATCCGCTCGGCCGCCGCCAGCAGATCTTCCACCGCTTCTATATGAAACGCGGTCCCCGCGGCATCCTTGAGATACAGCACCCCCGCATGGCGCGGAAGATTCTTCATCAGCGGCTTGTGATGCGGCAGGTAGCGTGGGATTTGATGAGCACGCGGAGTGCTCGCCAACTCTTTGAGTTCTTCGAAAAGTTTCAGCGCCGCTTGGGCATCCGGCAGCGCGCGGTGGCGGTTGATGGTTTTAATATTGAAGAAGCGGCACAGCTCATCGAGGTTGTAGCTCTTCAGCCCGGGGATGAGTTCCTGCGCAAGTTTCAACGTGCAGAGGGTTTTGCACTTAAGCGGCTTCCCCATCTGCGTAAAGGCTTTCTCCAGCATCTCCCAGTCAAAGGCGACGTTGTGAGACACAAAAACGGATCCCTCGAGGCGCATGGCCACGCGATCAGCAATTTCATAAAACTTCGGAGCATTCTCGATCAGGCGTGACGAGATTTCTGTGAGCAGCAAAATCTCTTTCGGAATAATCGTCAGGGGATTGATGAGGGTTTCAAAAACGTCGGTGATGCGCCCATTCTCATAGGTGATCAGCGCCAGCTCAATCATTTGGCGGTCTGGCCCTAGTCCCGTGGCCTCAATGTCCGCTATGACGTAACGCATAGGTCTGATGTTACATTGACCCCCGCGCACGGGACAAGGTATTTTAGGTTGTGATTAAGTTAGACCCCTCTTGGAAAGCCGTCTTAGAAGACCAATTTGCGCTGCCGTATATGGTGGAACTCCAGGCCTTTCTCAAAGCGGAAGGCTTGGCGGGAAAAAAAATCTATCCCGCTACGAAAGACATCTTCAGCGCACTGGACGCGTGCCCCTTTGATGAAGTGAAAGTCGTCATCCTCGGACAAGACCCTTATCACGGACCGGGCCAAGCACACGGGCCGTGCTTCTCGGTGCAAAAAGGCGTGGCGATTCCACCATCGCTGATGAATATCTATAAAGAGCTCGCCACGGATGTGGGCGTGTCTCCTCCATCTCACGGGCATCTGATTTCCTGGGCCCAGCAAGGTGTGCTGCTGTTGAACAATGTTCTCACCGTTGAAGATGGCAAGGCCGGCAGTCATCACAAGCGTGGTTGGGAATTATTCACGGATCGCATCGTGGAAGTGCTGAACGAGAAGAAAGAAAACTTAGTTTTCATTTTGTGGGGCTCACCGGCGCAAAAAAAAGCCGCGAAAGTCGATGGGCGCAGACACTGCTTGATCAAGAGCGTGCATCCCTCGCCGTTGTCTTCCTATCGCGGATTCTTTGGCTCAAAGCCGTTTTCACAAACTAATTCATATTTGAAAAAGCACGGGATCACGCCGATCGATTGGAAGCTTTAGCTTTCTACAGAAGTGTATCTGCATAAAAGTGCACATTTGGTTGGGTTCTGTAAGCGCAGAGAATCTTTCGAAAGTACGCTCGTTTCCACTGGTGGAAATGGCTCCCGATGCAGGGCCGTGTTTCAGTTTTGAAACATGACCTCAACCGACCGGCGAACAAATTTCGACGAGAAAACCATTCAGATCTCGCACGTAAGAAACCGTCTGTCCCCAGGGCTTGGTCTTCGGTGGGCTTACAGAAACCGCCCCCGCTTTGACCGCGCGCTCAAACGCCGCAGACACATCGCTGGTGACAAAACCTATCTCAAAAGCCGCCGCAGTTTTGCTCGCAGACATTTTCTCATACACAAAACCATGAGTGGAGGCCGTGTCGTGATGGACAAAGCCCAACCGCGTTTCTCCCGTGAGCATTTCTCCGTACTCCCCACTCTCTGCGTGAAAAAATCCCTTCTCTAAACCGAAGGCCCGTGCATAAAAGTCCATCGCCCTGGGCACATCATCTACATAAAAAAGTGTGTAGCCGAGTTTCATCTGTTCACCTTTGTTGCAATCGAGCATTCATTCTTCTTCGAACTCACATAAGGTGCCAGGAGCATGTTCAGAAAAAAGAGCATAAAAAACCACATCACAGACCTCTTGAATAATCCGCGTTTGCCCCAGAAAAGAAGCGCTCCCATCACTATCAGGGCAACGTGGATGGCGGCTTGCGCCTGCACCTGAAGACACGCCGGGATCGCCAACATGAGAATACTGTGGACCGTTGTCGCGATCATGAACCACACCCAAAAATTCATCACCACGTTGAGTGTTTCGAGCAGTCGGTAGCCCGACGAACTGAGCGGACGCTTCACGCCTTGCTCACGCTCGCAAACTGCTTGTAGAAACCATACAAGAACCAAATCGCCAGGGCACACAGCAAGTGCCAGGCCGCATGGCCCTGAAGGTAGTGGTTGCGCGGATCGCACCACCAGCCATGGATGTCTCCGTTCCAAATCAAAAACGCCGTCAGGAAGGTGGCAAGCGCGCGCACGATTCCGCGGTAGCTGGGCCGCTGGCCCTTCTTATAGATCAGGTACTCGAGCACCGTCACGATGGCGACTTCGACGCCGAAGATGAACTCGCCGCTCTTGCCCTTGATGAGCAGCATGAGCGCCATGGAAATCAGCAAGGTGGTGATGTAGGCCAAGGTGAACTGCGAGGCCTTGATCCACCCTACGCGCACGAGGTTGAAGCTCAGCGCCAATAGGATCAGCATGAACATGCTGGAAACGTCGAAGAACTGCCAGAAGAAAGTCATGGAAGCATGGTAGACCCCAGACGTGATGCCAATCAAGACCGCCGCGACTCCCATCAAATGATACGGCGACCAGCTCCGCGAGCGCTCTCGCCAAAGGATGAGGAGACCGCAGACCACAAAGCCGATGCAGGAAAATGTATTCGCCGGCTGACGAACACTGCCACACAACAGCTCTTCACAAAATCTCATGGTGGCCGGTTGCCAGTCAGTCCAAGGACACATCTAACACTCCCAGGTTTTGAGGATCACTTCACCGTTCTGAATTTCTACGTAATGACAGCTTAACAACCACGAGCCCGGATTTAAATACCGTTTTCCATTTTCCAGCTCCACCTCACCCGGGTGATGGGTGTGGCCAAAGACCACCACATCAAAGCCCCGACGCGAGAGCTCGTAGGCCGCTTCTCGAAACTGCGGCGGCTCGCCGATGATGCCCGAGCGACGAGCACGCCAGCGCGCGCGCATTTTCTCGAAGCCAATCCACAGACGGTAAAGCTCCGGATGTATCTTCAGCAACCAGCCCGCGGCATGCGTGAGAAACTCATACAAATTGGGCCAGGAGACAAAGAACGGATCATAGAGATGGCCGTGCTCCACGCGCACGCGCAAATCCCCTGAATGGATGTTGAGAAAAGGCGACACTTTAAGCGGGCCCCAGTCTTCCAGGAAATGCTCGAGCGCCATATCGTGGTTGCCCACGATGTAGTAGATCTGTTTGCCTTGGCGGGTGATGTCCTTGATGGTGCGAATGACCTCCGGCATCTCTTCGGCCATTTTGCGGATCGAACCTTGCGCCATCTCGAGTCCGTCGCCATTGATGCAAATGTCAAAGCCCTCGCCCGCTGCCCATTTCAAGAATCGCAGCGTCTGGCGCGTGGTTTTGGAAAACGGATTTCCCATGTGCAGATCTGAGATGATCACCATCTTGGGTGAGCGGATGGTGGTGATCATCAGCGGCCCATCATGGAGCTCAGAACTTCTTGCGCCATTTCATGGGGAATGTTGCCCTTCTGGATAAGGGTCAGCATCCGTTCGTTGGAAACTTTAATGCGCTGGCTGAGCTGCTGAAGCATCTCAAACGCAAAAGTGGGGTCACGGCGAATTTTTAAGAGGAAGCCGCCGGGCTGGAGCACGAGAAGTCGCGTCGTCCCTTTGGCACGAGCCCCGGCAAAACGCGGGCCACCTTGCAAGAGGGCCATGTCTCCGAAGAAGTCACCCTTCTCAAAAGTGGCGAGCAGCATTTCTCCCTGCGGAGTTTTCTTCACGATATCGATGGAACCATCTTGAATGATGAAAAGATCACGATTGTGATCTCCTTCCTCGAAAACCCACTGCCCTTCGGCATAGGTGACAATCTTTTCAAAGGCGAAGCGTTTTTCTAATAAACTCATGCACTCATTCTAACAAAGCGCCGAGGGATAACTCGCCTCGGCGCTTCCTGAACGAGTTAGTCAGTTGATCTCGAGGGCCTGCGCTACCGAAGCCGTCACCGCTGCAATGCGGACCGCTTGCTGAATCACTAAGGTATCCACACCGTGCTTCTCTAACACCAAGCGATGACTCTTCATGCACATCCCGCAACCATTAAAGGCGGATACTGCCAGAGACATCAACTCGAAGTCATCCTTCGGAATACCTGGGGCCGCCAGGCCCTGCATGCGTAACTTGGCGGGCAACTTCTCCATCGCCGGATCTTCGTTCAAGTGAAGAAAGCGATAGTAGACGTTGTTCATCGCCATCAAGGTCGCCGCGATCTTAGCGGCGTTAGCATAGGCCTCACCTGCCGGCGCCGCGAGCTCCTCGGCAGCTTTGATCAGGTCCGCGTTCTTGGCGGCGTAGGCCGTGGCGAGAAAGACCCCCAAGCGCTTCTCAGCGCTTGAGCCGGGGATTTCTTCCGCGAGCACGTTGCCCACGTTCACGCGCACATCTTTGGCGTAGTCTTTGATCAGGTCTTTAAGTCCGTCGATGTTCATAGTGTGTCCTCGCCTTTTTTCCAGTTACATGGGCAAAGCTCATCTGTTTGCAAAGCATCCAATACGCGCAAAACTTCGGCCGGGTTGCGTCCCACGTTCATGTCGGTGACCATGGCAAAACGGATGACGTTGCCTGGATCAACGATGAAGGTGGCACGTTGAGCGACGCCTTCGGTGGCGTCAGCGATGCCGAGAGCTTGAGTCAATGAGCGATTAATGTCCGACACCATCGGGAATGGCAGGTCTTTCAAGTCTTTGTGCGACTGCTTCCACGCCAGGTGCACAAACTCGCTGTCGGTCGAGACGGCCAATACCTGCGTATCGCGGTCTTTGAAATCTTTGTTCAGATCGCCAAAGCCTTTGATCTCAGTCGGGCAGACGAAAGTAAAATCTTTCGGGTAAAAGAAAACCACTAACCACTTACCTTCATAAGATTTGTTGTGGATCTCGGAGAATGCTGTCGCTGCATCAAGGCCGCTGACAGCTTTGAGGTTGAACTTGGGAAATTCTTGACCGATGGATAACATGGAGGCTCCTTTGTATTGTTGTAATCTCTCTGAAATGAGAATCGCTCTTTTTGGCCGCGGAATAAAATCGATAATGTTGATCGGGTCATAGAGGCTCTCTATGTCTCCCACAAACCTAGGTAATCACGGATGTTACGCTGGCTCGTCTTCCTCAGCACGATCTTCACCCTCTCCTGGACGGCCTGGCATTATCAGCGACAGATGTCACAATCTCCTTCTATGATGCGTTCACCCTCAGGGAGGTGACCTTATGCGCTTATTTATACTCATGGCACTTTTAGTGTTTAACGTGGAGGCCAAAGTGAAGACAGAAACCGCAACGCTCGCCGGAGGCTGCTTTTGGGGGGTGGAAGAACTCATACGTGCTATTCCGGGCGTGCTTTCTACGCAAGTGGGCTACACCGGTGGCACGCTCAAGAACGCGGGTTATATCCAAGTGAAGACCGGCCAGACCGGCCACGCAGAATCCGTGAAGATTGAGTTTGATCCCAGCAAGGTGAAATACGAAACTCTCCTCGAGTGGTTTTTCCGCATGCACAATCCGACGACAAAGAATCAGCAGGGCAATGACATCGGTTCACAGTATCGCTCAGCGATTTTTTTCCACTCACCCGAGCAGCGTGATGCCGCCGAAAGAGTCATCGCGCGCGTGGAGAAAAGTGGCGCGTGGAAGAAGCCGATTGTGACGGAAGTGGTGGCGGCGAGCGAGTGGTATGATGCGGAAGAGTATCACCAGGATTACTTGAAGAAGAATCCGGGTGGGTATACCTGTCACTTCATTCGCGACGATATAAAATTTTAAAATTATTTCAGCGGGATAAATGGGACCTTGTTTTCATGGTCCCATCCCTGCTTGGCCGTATCAGCATCCCAGGCCTGGATCTCAGCGCCCCAGCCTTCCGGTAAATCTTTGTGCTCAGGCCTTGCCCAGCGGCAGACCACTTCGAATGTCTTATCGGCCCTTGAACCTCTATCGATGGTGACTTGAAAGAGAGCGCCTGTTTTAGGGAGTGATGCCTCTTTGCTTCTAACGAAAAACCCACCGCGCCCATAGCTTACACTTTCTTCACCAACAACATTCGTAGTGGTGAGTTGGAAGTCTCGTGTCCAACGTTGCGTGAGGGGCTTCACGAGGCGCTCGCAGAGTTGAAACAATGTATCGAGATCAAAAGGTTTGCTTACGATTGCTTCGGCACCGCAAGCAAGAGCTTCGGCGACACTAATATCAGCAAAGCCCGTGATAAGAACAACCGGAAGATCCACACGGGTGCGGCGAATGACATTCAAGAGTTCGATGCCCGAGGTTCCAGGCATCCGAATGTCGGATATGACGAGGTCAATTTTTTCAGAGGCGATGATCTTGATGGCCTGCGCGACACTTTGTGCGGTGACTGGTGATGCTTCAAATGCGCATAACTCAGTACTAATGATCTCACAAAGATCTAACTCGTCATCGACAACTAAGACTCTTTTACCTTTAAGTTCCATAGCCCCCCAGTTTAGCGAAGGCTACGAGGCTCCGGATACTCCATATTTTGAGTATTTCCTGGCGATACATTTTGCGTCAATTCCTGCGCCTGGACGGCCGTGATCATCAAGAGCATGAACATAAATACAGTCAATTTCGATTTCATAAGATCTCCTTGGGTTACTAAGCCCAAGGTACGCTTATCTGCGATTTTAAGATAATCGATAATATTGAAGAGATGATAGAAGAAAACTAAAAGTAGATCCGCAGACCCAACATGACATCACCCTCTAGATTCGTCTCCGGAATCAAATTCATCACGGGTGCGACTTCGAAAAAAGCTTCTGCCCCACGATCACGAAAGAAGTGCGCCAGTCCCACAGGGAGACGTGCTCCCAGCTCGATTTCATCATCAAAACTCAAACGTGCGCCTGCACCGAAGTAGAAATCAAGTGGTGTGTCGTCTTGAAAATAAAGAGCATCAGTCTTGTGCCAGAGATAGTCACTGTGAAGATTAAAGTGGGGATTGCGACCAATCGACCATCCAGCTCCCGCATCAATCGCCTGAGTCGAACTCACCCATTTTTTAGCCGTGACCCCAACTGGCTGCCCAACCATGAAGCCAACACCCAGCTCGCCAGCAGCGTAAGCAGGAGTTAAAAGCAGCATAAACACTAGGAATGATAGGGTTTTCATAGCTAAAATTTAAAGCTTCGCTGGGGCTTTGTCAAAAATACACGCTTTCAACACCAAAGCTCAAGAGCGTGCACAATAGACTCATGAAAACGCTAGGCCTTATCCTTGCTCTCGCCTCTCTTCCTGTCATGGCTTCGGTCATCCCCTCACGACTGGAGACACCCTTTTTCCGCGTCTACTCGGGCGTGAAAATCAAAGCAGAGCAAAGCATCGCTCGCGTCTCGACGTCGCGTTTAGTGAAATCAGGTACAGGTAACGAACCTAAGGACCAGTGGGAATTTGAAACGAGCGCAGGAAGCCTCAACATCTCGCTTCCCTTCTACCAAGAAGTTCGCACCATCAGTGATTCTGTCTTACAGGCGACACCCGGCGATGACGGCAATTCTTTTGGTACCGCCTTTCACATCGGCCTTGGCTACATCCTCACCAACCAGCACGTCCTTTCGACGTCTCGCAAGAACACCACGGACTGCAAAAACTTTGTCACGAGAACGGGTGATGGCAAAGATCGCTTCCGTTGTGAGCAAGTCGTTTACTGCGATCGCACGGCCGACTTTTGTCTGATAAAACTGAAAGCGTGGAAAAAGAATAAACGCGAGCCCCACACACTTCCGGCGGTCACACTGCATTCGACCCATGAGCCGGACCGTGAAGCACTCTATGCCTCGATTGGTAACCCAATGGGCGAAGGCATTCACTTCGCCCGGGGCCGCGGCATCCGTCGCCACCGCGAAGGGAAATTCATGTTCTACGCTCCGGTTCACGGCGGAAATTCCGGCGGACCGCTGGTGAATGAAGCTGGCGAAGTGATCGGTTTGATCTACGCCCAGGGACAGTATGGAATCACTGAAGATGGATACAACCTCGCCATTCCGGTCGAGTTTATTGTGGCAGAACTCTCGCGTGTTTTACCGAGTGAGCATCCAGGCCTGAGGGTTTTACTTGATGCACTTGTTGAATAAGTGGTTAGAGGGGATGGAGAGCGAACACACATTCTCCACCCCCGGAACCACACGCCCCAAGCGATAGGGCGATAAGCGACTAACTAACTACCGCAGCTGACGCAGGCCTCTGGATTATCCAAAGAACACATCATCGCCGCTTCCTGTTCGGCCAACAACTCTGCAGGAACAGCAACAGGAACTGGCGCCTGGACTGGCATCACTGAAGCAGCATTGGCCTGCTTAATCGTGAACTTGATCGCATCCACCGCTGGACGCGTGCGCAAGTAGTACATGCCGGTTTTGAGACCGAGTTTCCACGCAGTGAAGTGCAACGAAGACAATTTTCCGAAGTTGGTATCTTCCATATGGATGTTCAACGACTGAGATTGGTCGATGTACGCTCCACGATCAGCCGCCATCTCCAGGATCGACTTCTGCTTGATTTCCCAAACAGTCTTGTACATCTCTTTGATCTCCGCTGGGATCTCATCGATGTACTGCACGGAACCATTGTGCGAGATGATGGTGTCTTTCATCTTCTCATTCCAAAGATTGAGCTTAATCAAGTCTTTCACCAAGAACTTGTTCACCACCGCGAATTCTCCAGAGAGCACGCGACGAGTGTAGATGTTCGACGTGATCGGCTCGATGCACTCGTTGTTGCCGAGGATCTGCGACGTGCTGGCGGTTGGCATTGGTGCCAACAAGAGTGAATTGCGCACGCCGTGCTTCTTGATCTTGTTACGCAAAGCCTTCCAGTCCCATTGAGTGGTGTCTTCAACACCCCACATATCGTGCTGGAGAACGCCCTTAGAAACCGGTGAGCCGGCGTAGGAATCGTAAGCACCGTGCTGTTCAGCGAGATCGCAGGATGCGCTTAGTGATGCGAAGTAAATCGTCTCGAAGATGTCTTTGTTCAAGCGACGAGCTTCTGGGCTCTCAAACGCCATGCGCATCTTGAAGAACGTGTCGGCCAACCCTTGCACGCCGATCCCGATGGGACGGTTCTTCATGTTGGAGTAGCGCGCTTCTTCTACTGGGTAGAAGTTCAGGTCGATGATGCGGTTCAAGTTGCGCGTCACTTGGTAGGTCACATCATACAATTTCTTGTGATCGTAGCTGCCGTCTTTATTCACAAACATCGGCAACGCGATCGACGCCAAGTTACATACAGCGACTTCTTTCTCAGAAGTGTACTGGATGATCTCGGTGCACAAGTTTGAAGACTTGATAGTGCCCAAGTTCTGCTGGTTCGACTTACGGTTGGCGTGGTCCTTGAACAACATGAACGGTGAGCCGGTTTCAATCTGTGACTGAATCACTTTGAACCAAAGATCACGGGCCTTCACCGTTTTAGAGGCGCGGCCTTCTTTTTCGTACTGAGCGTACTTCGCTTCGAAAGTTTCGCCCCAGCACTCTGATAGACCTGGTGCTTTGTTCGGGCAGAAGAAGCTCCAGTCGCCGTCAGTCTCTACACGCTTCATGAACAAATCAGGTGTCCACATGGCGTAGAATAAGTCGCGAGCGCGCATTTCTTCTTTGCCGTGGTTTTTCTTAAGATCCAAGAAGTCTTCGAAGTCTGGGTGCCAAGGCTCGAGGTAGATGGCGAAGGCGCCTTTGCGCTTGCCGCCGCCTTGATCAACGTAACGTGCAGTATCGTTGAACACTCGCAACATCGGAACGATACCGTTCGACGTGCCGTTAGTACCCTTAATGAATGAACCTTTAGCGCGGATGTTGTGAACCGCAAGGCCAATGCCGCCGGCCGACTGAGAAATCAACGCACACTGCTTGAGTGTTTCGTAGATCCCTTCGATCGAGTCGTCTTTCATCGACAACAAGAAGCATGAAGACATCTGCGCCTTCAAAGTTCCCGCGTTGAACAAGGTCGGAGAAGCGTGCGTGAACCAGCCTTCAGAAATGAGGTGGTAGGTTTTCATCGCTTCTTCGATGTTGCCCATCTGAACGCCCAAGGCCACCCGCATGAACATGTGCTGGGGACGCTCGACGATTTTGCCATTCACTTTCAAGAGGTATGAGCGCTCGAGAGTTTTGAATCCGAAGTAATCGAACTCGTAGTCACGTGAGTACGCGATCTCAGATTCGATGCGATCCAAGTTCGCTTCCGTGAACTGGTAAAGTTCCGGAGAAATCAGCGGGCTCTTCTCTTTCGTGAAAGCATTCTCGTAGTTCCAGAGCATGCCGATGGTATCCATGAAGCTGTCTGAAGTTGAGCGATGTAGATTTGCCACCGCAATACGTCCCGCAAGGCGGGCGTAGTCCGGATGAACTGAAGTCATGTACGCAGAAACTTCTGCCGACAAGTTATCCAGCTCTTCGGTGGTAATCCCGTCGAAGAGACCTTGAATGGTACGCTTGGCGATTTGCATCGCATCGACTTGGTCCGCTTCGAGCCCATAAGTGAGCTTCGAGATACGGTGAGTGATTTTATCAAATTGAACGGCTTCGCGCTTTCCAGAACGTGTGATGACAAACATGACAGTCTCCTAAAAATCCATAGAGGTTGAGAATTCGAACGCATTCGTCTGCGTTCCACCTTTGGCGGAGTTCATCACTCCGGCCTTCTGATACTCGGCCACGCGCTTCTCAAAGAAGTTCGTCTTGCCTTGCATGGAAATCAATTCCATCCAGTCGAAAGGATTTTTCGCTCCGTAAGTTTCAGCGTAACCGAGAGTGCGCAACAAACGGTCGGCCACGAAACGAATGTACTCTTTCATCATGTCGGAATTCATGCCAATCAAAGAAACTGGCAACGCTTCTGAAATGAATTCCTGCTCCAGCTCCACTGCTTCTTTAATGATCTCAAGGATGCGCGCCTCAGACGGCTTGTTCTGTATATAATCCCTATACAGGAGACAGGCGAAATCTGTGTGCAGTCCCTCGTCGCGACTGATCAACTCATTCGAGAAGGTCAGACCCGGCATGAGGCCGCGTTTCTTGAGCCAGAAAATAGAGCAGAAAGAGCCAGAGAAGAAAATTCCTTCGATGGCCGCGAAGGCCACGAGGCGTTCAGCAAAATTATCGTTTGAGTAAATGTAACGAAGGGCCCAGTCAGCTTTCTTCTTAATGCACGGAATATTATCGATGGCGTGGAAGAGGTAGTTCTTCTGCTTCTCATCTTTAATATAAGTGTCGATCAAGAGCCCGTAGGTTTCGGCGTGAATGTTTTCCATCGCTATTTGGAAACCATAGAACGCGCGCGCTTCTGGGATCTGTACTTCGTTGTAAAAACGAAGCGCCAGGTTTTCATTCACAATGCCATCCGAGGCACTGAAGAAAGCCAGGATGTGTGAAATATAGTGACGCTCTTGGTCGTTCATCGCTTCCCAGTCGCCAAGGTCGGCGTAGAGATCGATCTCTTCGGCGGTCCAAAATGACGCCATCGCTTTTTTGTACATCTCCCAAATCGCAGTGTGTTGTATGGGGAACAAAACAAAGCGGTCGTTCGTTGGGGTCTGTAGCAGTTCCGTGCTCATGACTTCTCCTCTTGAAAAGTTTCGTGTGTGTGTTCGCTTACATCCAGCCTAGTGGTGTTTTTGACTTTCGCCAAGGAAAAATACTACATATTGTGGTGTCGTCAATTTTCCAACGCGGTTTCTTACATCATCTAGTAGGGTCCAGGGCTCAATCCACCACTTATTTAGTCAATTAAAAGCATGATTATGCGCCGAGTCCGACGCCTATTAAGGACTTATCTATAGGCCCATAGAAACTAAGAATTGGAGCGCGTAGATGATTTTCGCGACAATAACATCAACGCAAAACAAAGGAGGCCTTATGGCCAAGGCAAAATCAAAAATCAATTTAGGAATCAATGAGAAGGATCGCAAAGACATCGCTGCGGGCCTTTCACGTCT
>JAUKPS010135660.1:0-16558 GCA_032273165.1 Chlorellidium tetrabotrys
CGCGGAGAAGTTTTTGGCTGCGACATCTGCCAAGATGTTTGCCCGTGGAATCAAAAGCCGATTGCGCACATCAAGCCAGAACTTGGGGGCCGTGCTCGTGAATGGCTCAAATGGTTTGATAGACCTTATGCGTTTGTGGCCAATGATGTTCTTCCGCTGACTAATCGCGCTTTTTTGCGACTGACCGCCGGAACTGCGCTCGGACGACCTGGGCGTCCTTCATTTTTGCGCACACTCAGCTTTTGGATGAAAAAAGGAAGAGAATGAAAAAGTATTTCCTCGAAGAAAAAGACATCGAATCCATCATCGAAGGGAAGGGCGCTTGCATCGCCACGGACCGGATCGTGGTCGACGGTGAGAAGGTGCGTTTCATGTACCGCGAAGAACCCCATGGCAAAGAAGACAGTGGTTGGTGCTTCATGGCGGGTGACGAAGACGAAGAGTACATGGATGAACCGGCCAATCACGGAGTGTATGACATCAATACCATCGCCAACTACGATCGCGACATCATCCCTTTCTTGGATTCACCGGTGGGCGCTGCTTTTGAGCGGGAGACTGAGGATAGTGAATTTCAACAAATCGAGTACGAGGCACCGGAAGACTGACTACTCGTCGACAACGCTAGTCAGGGCTTCCATGGCCTTGCTAAAAGTGCCACCCGTATAAACGACTTTTAGCTCACTGATGATCTCCGGGTGTTTTGTGAAGTCGAGCTGACGGTCGAAAAGCTTTTCGATGAAGCGTTGTGAGACGATAAAGATCGCGGAGAGTTGGTTGAAGCGCGAGAGGGTGATCCCGAGCGGAAACCCTTTTCCATCTGGGCGCTCGTGATGCTGCTCGATGATGGTGATGGTTTCCATTGGGATCAGTTCTTTCTTCTTCAGAAGCATTTGACTGATTTCCGAAGCGTGCAGGCGCACACGAGCCGAGATCGCGGCCTCACCTCGCTCGTGGCGACGGACTTCGTCGAAGTCGTCGGGCAGCAGAGTGACGTCGCAGAGCATTCCTGCAAGCATTGTTTTCTGAACGATCTGCTGCGATTTCCACGGGAATTTCTCAAGGACCTTGGCGACCAAGAAATTGGTCAAACAACTTTTTAGATATTCTTCGGAGCATTTTCCTCGGAAGCGTTTAATGAAAGCGAGGATACCAGGTGCTTCCTTCACCATGTGAAGCGCTTTCTCGTTAGCGGCTTTTAAAGCATCGACCGCTTCCTTGTTTACTCCAAAACTGCGGATAAATTGCTTCGCAACGTTCGCAACATCTTCTGTTTGTTGGAGGCGAACTTCCTCGGTGGTTCCGGATTCGTCGAACGATTTTGAGTTGAGAGTGTGACTCATCCCCTGAAGAATTTTGTCGCAGTCGGTTTGGCTCATGTAGGCTTCTTCAACACCGCGGGCCTGTAGTTTGTTCAAAATATCCATGAACGATTCGTTGGGATAGTTGAGCTTGAGATATTTCCCCGCCACCAGGACGTGCACGGCGATCCCTTCAAAAGACCCAGGGAACTGCATGAGGTGCACGATTGCAATTTTGCAGAGAGGAGAATCCATCGCTCTATTGTGCCATGGATTTCGAAAGTTCAACTAATTGAAATGACTGACACTAGCGGCTGATGAGTTCAAAAACATAGGCACCATAGCCAAGTAGAAAGAACCCTCCGAGAAACTTTTGGAGAGGGCCAGGCGTTTTGGCCACGACCACAACGAAAAGCGCACTGAGAATCATCACCGGAATATCAATTTGCTGCATCGTTAGATCAGCGAGCAAAGGTGTGGGGGAAAGCATTCCAGAGATGCCCAGCACGGCAAGAATGTTAAAAATGTTCGAACCCACGACGTTACCGATCGCGATCTCTTTTTCACCCTTCAGTGTTGCGGCCACGGACGTGGCGACTTCGGGTAGAGAAGTTCCAGCGGAAACGATGGTGAGCGCGATCACGCTTTCAGAAATGCCCCAGAGGAGTGCGAGCTCAACGGCGCCATAAACAAACATCCTAGCACCGATGATCAATAGAACGAGTCCACCGAGAAGCAAAAGAATGTTCCGAGGAGCCGGGCCCCCCTCGTTAAACTCCTGACCGAATTCCGCTTTCACACTGGCGCGCTCTTTCATCGCAAGTTTTACCTGGAGCGCAGTATAACCAATAATACCTAGACAAAAGACCACCGCTTCTGGGCGAGAGAGTGCGCCATCCAGTCCCATCCACCATAAGAGCACGCTCGTGACCACCATAAGGGGAACATCAATCTTGAGCAGCTGACCTTGGATAACCAAGGGCTTTATTAAAGTACAAATTCCCAGAATGACTAAAACGTTAAATGTGTTTGAGCCCACCACGTTGCCAAAAGCAATCGCGCTGTTGCCATTCATCGCCGCGAGGATGTTGACCGCCATCTCTGGTGCCGAAGTTCCGAATGCCACGACCGTAAGACCAATCACCACGGGAGAAATCCCAAAACGGCGAGCGAGCTTAGAGGCACTGGCGACGAAGACATCGGCTCCGTAGCCGAGCACGAGAACGCCAACGACTAGGGCCAAGATAGTCACAAAGAGTTGCATCGAAAAATCCTAAAGTGAGAGTTCTTGTTTAAGGAAAGCATGGAGATGGGGCCCCGCCAAGGTCGGTTCGTGGTGCGCGAGTTTTTTGGGGGCAAAGCTCGTGACGTGATTTCCCAGAGTCTTGAGATGGCCTGCGAAATTATCCATCCCCCCAGCTCCGACCACCATATCGTCTTCACCGACGATGAGATGAATCCGCTCACCTGAAAAATTAAGCGCCTTCTTCTCGTCGCGGATCCAGGGAAACATATTAGCCGTATCCAGGGCCGGAGAAACCAGCTGGCGTCGAATGCTCAATGTTTTCTGATAAAACGCCGTATCAAACAGATGGGTTTCGACTTTCTCATTGAGGCCAAGCCCTACGCCGACGCCCAAGCGTTTGAGGTTTTGGAATGCCGGTAGCTTGAGGGCCTTTAGTGCCATCAGCGCACCGAGTGAATGCCCACCGAGGATGATCTGTTGAGCTGAGCTGAGTGTGTTGAGAAGGCTATCCAGGCGCTCATAGGACTGAGCAAAAAGCATGTGGGCCTCTGCCGTGAAGTCCTCGAAGCGCTCGACCTCGTTAAAGCCGCCTAAATAGTGACCTGGCCAATCGAAAATCAAAGCTGGGATACCTGCTTCCGCGGCACGAACCGCCCAGGGAAGGCAGTCTGATTTACTGGCGGTGTAGCCGTGGCCATAAATGGCACGAATCGGGCGAATGTCACCTTCTGGAATGAAAGCGAGCGCCTGGGTTTCACACCAAGACAGAGACAGCTGAGTTTTAATCACTTTTACATTCATAATAGACGCATTGAGCCAGGTAATTGTGGAGCAAATCTCGTTGACGATTCTTAGGCCCTACCTTAACTTGGAGAACTCATTTTGAGAATTGCCCGCGTAGCTCAGTTGGTAGAGCAAAGGATTGAAAATCCTTGTGTCCGTGGTTCGATTCCGCGCGTGGGCACCACTTCCCAAAATGACTTAAAAGCCGCCTTCGGGTGGCTTTTTTTATTTCAACACACCCAGCTTTCAAGAAAGTGGTGGGAACTGCTTCTGTTGTGCCAGCTTCAGCACTTTCAATTCATAGAACGACGTGTGTTAGATCCTTCCAATAAAGGTTCACTTGTTGAGTAACAAGGAGGACCCCCATGAAGAATCTCATTCTCATTCTCACCCTGCTCTTAGTTTCATTCTGCTCCTATGCCCAATGCACTGGTCAGGTACGCATCTTTGAGATGGCCGATCCCGTGGATGGCTCACCCTGGCCTCTGGTCACCAAAGAATATGTCCCGAACTACCAAGGCGCCCCCGTCATTTTCATCTTGCCACCCATCGTGGGCGAGACTCAGCTCGATCGCCACTTAGCATTGAAATTCTGTAACTCTGGCATGGCGGCCTACATCCTTCACACTATGAGACCCAACAGCCGTCAGCGCGAAGTCGAAGACTTCGCAATACACGATGAAGCTTTTCTGCGCGCTCACGGGGCCGTCAGGAATGTGATCTACGAGCTGGAGACGAGTGTGAGGTTTCTTCCACGCTATGGCATCCTCGGCATGAGCCTAGGGGGTCTCTTCGCCGCGTATGTCGCTGGTGCAGAGCCAAAAATTTTGGCGAGTGTTGTGATTGCGGGGTCGGGGAATCCCGCGGGCGTACTCGCGCATAGTGATCAGCGCCTCGTTGTGAACTTGCGGCAACGGCGCATGCGGGAGTTGGATATTCCAACAATCAGATCCTACGAGGCGCAGCTGCGCTCAGTGCTGACGATCGACCCGCTGACGGTGGTTGGGCGCATCGAACCTAACTCCCTGTACATGTTTATTCCCAGGAGCGATCGTACCGTTCCGGTGCGCTACCAGCGTGAGTTAAGAAGAGCAGTCAGAGCGCCGTTGGTGTTCGTCATGCGCGGCTCCCACCGTACGGGCCTTGTCAAAGCGACAAGGTTGCACGGAGGGAAGATCACGGCGTTCTTTGCGAAACGATTATCGAACTAAAAAAATCTATCCGTCGAAGAGTAGCCTTTTTTCTTATAGTAACCTGTCTCAACTCGATCATCATCTAAGAATATCCACGAGCCGGAATCTTCTGAAGCCACAGAGATGTCGCGGGCCCCGCAGTCACGGACAATGTCTTTAGCCTTCGTCGCCCAAGCGGCATCGTCTACGTGCACAGACAGCAGCATCCCGCCATTTTTTACTTCAGACTCAAAACGCTTCGCTTCGTATTCTGGAATTCCCAGGCCAATCAAACCTCCGGCGACACCACCGACGGTTCCGCCGATGCCCGCACCAGCGATCGCAGCCATGATTGGACCTGCGGCAACAAACGGACCAATTCCGGGAATCGCTAGAGCACCAACTCCTGCAAGCCAACCTAAGGCTCCGCCCGCGAGCGCACCGGTCGTTGCGCCAGTGGCAGCTCCTTCCGGAGCCTTCGTATTCATTTTGTGAGCAAAATCTTTAGTTGCTCCATCCTCTTGCATCAAGACAGAGACATCTGAGTGTCGAAAGCCGCCAGACTTTAAATTCTCTACAGCTGATGTCACGGCGAGACGATTATCGAAAATCGCGAATACAGCTTTGTGACCTTTTTTGTGCATATCGTATCCCATGAGAGCCCCCTTGTTATTAGAGCAAAAGTAATGAAGAAAGCGGATCCCCGCATGCAAGGACTGTGGAGAAGCTGTGTTAGTTTCCACAAGACTGTCATCGTTTTAGGTTTTCATTTCGGATTGGCTTAGTGTTTAATTTTTTCCATGAGATATTACATCCCTACTGGAGAATTTATGCGTTTTTTAGCTCTCGCTCTTGTCTTCGTTTCAACACATGTTTTTGCGGATATTAATGTTGCAATCGGTGGTGGCTTTAACCTCAGCAAGCCCGAAGTTGATGAAAGTTTAGGTGAAGGAGTAGACGAAGCTTGGAATGCGGATCTTGCCATCGCTTTCAAAACCCTGATCGACATGGGCGAAACCATAAAGCTACGTTCAGGAGCCGTGTTACATCAAAAGACTGCCGGTTTTGATATTGATGTTGATGGAGTTGAAGGTTCAGTTGATGCCAACATCATTTACTTATCGATCCCATTAACTCTTCAGGTAGAGGCGAATGAGAATTTTGCTTTCTTTGGTGGCTACGTTCTTGACTATGCAATCAATGATTATTGCACGACAGGCGGCGATTTTGATGATTGTTCTATTTCAGACGATGTGAAATCGATCACTCATGTTGCAACCTTAGGGACTGTGTTACATGCGAGTGAAAAATGGGACTTGGAGCTAGGCTATCAGCATGGCCTGAGCGAAGTTTACGATGAAACAAAAGTTAATACGATTCAATTGATGGGCTACTACAAGTTTTAGGCAGACACTTTTCAAAGGCGGCTCTTTCGGGGCCGTCTTTGTTTGATTCTTGTTCAACGTCGCCCACACGATTTTAGTTTAAAACTATTCATGGGCATCTCTCGCGAACTCAAAACTCAATTCGCACAATTCTCTGAAGAAGAAGCAGATCGGATCATCCGCATGGCCTGGGAAGACCGCACGTCTTTTGATGCCATCAAGCTGCAGTTTGGCCTGTCCCCAAATGATGTCGTTCGCTTCATGCGCACTCAGCTGGATGCCAAAGCATTTGCGCGCTGGCGTCGCCGTGTCCACGAGCAAGGTCATCTCAAAAATGAGGCCAAAAGACCTGAGGGAGTGACGCGTTTCAAATGTAAGTCCCAGCGGCTTAATGGAACGATCAAAGGTATAAAGTAGAATTCCGTAAAAGACTGTTTGACATGCCAAACTTGTGTTTGTTACTCATAACGCATGCGCAAACACTGGGTCTTTGCCCTCCATAAATACATCGCTCTTGCTCTGTCTCTCCCTCTGTTACTCACCGCCCTTTCGGGCGTACTGATTTCCCTGTCTCCTCTTTTTACCAGTGGGGGCGCATCCCTCAATCCTTCACCGAGCAACCTTTCCGCGTTACTACAAAAAGTTTTGCAAGAGGCCCCACAGGCGCAAATCCTGCGCGGCCTCAGTCGAGGGCCCGGCGGGCAGACGGCACATCTGATGATCAACGAAGAAGGGAAGCGACAGTTTATCTGGAGCGACGGTGCAGACCTCAAGCGCCACGATTTGAGTCGCGACTTTTTTTATCAGAACAAACATTTCCACGAAGGCTTCTTACTTTCCGGCGTCGGAAAAAAGATCGTCGCCTTCAGCGGGCTCGGTCTCGCGCTCATCGTTTTCTCTGGCGTACTCTTCTGGCTCGGTGAAGGCTTCTGGAAGCGCACGAAAAATCTTTGGCAAAGCAGTCCCCGCCGCTTAGCCGCCTGGCACGTCGTGCTGGGTCTCTTGCTCGCCGGCCCGCTCTTTTTTCAAGCCCTCACCGGCAGTTTAATCGAGCTCCATGGGCTCCTCTTCGCGGATCTTCCCGCCATCGAGCACACGAAGCCCGCGAGCTGCACTCCGAGTGAGCAACTGGCCTTCTTGCAAAATCTCACGCGCGAACCGGCGATGGTTTTCTTCTGCCGGCCGGATTTTCCCTATCTCCTGGTGCGTACCGCTGACGGCGAGGTCGTCCAGTATACTCCTGCGGGTCTTGCGGTGATGAGACAGTCCAAGGAATTGTGGAAGGGAAGTCCGCTCACGCGCAAAGGTTTCTTCGTGGGTCTCCATGAGGCGAAGATTTTTGGTAAGGCCCATCACATCTATAATTTTATTGTGGGAATCGCTCTCACATTCTTCATCATCTCCGGGTTCATCCTGTGGGCCCGAAAGAAATTTAAACTCGCACGCTCCGTGCTGGAGGCCCCATGATCCGCTTTCTCGTTCCCTTGCTTGCTCTTACTGTACTGTCGCCAGCGAATGCCCAAGATGTTCTCGCACCTGTCGAAGTGCGGGCCAAACAGTTCGCACCCGTCCGCTGGAAAGAGGTGGAGAGCACGCGCATTTTGAGTGGTAAAAAAAATAAGGCGACGAAGACGGACGTGAATCCTCCCATCGCGACTGATAATTTACGCCAGTTCTTCTCGCAGAACGCCGCTGTGCTGACGCCCGAACAAAGCACAGAGCCCTGGGCCGCGATCAGCATCCGCGGGATCGGCGATCCCCATGAAGCCCAAAACGTTTTGATTCTGCAGGACGGTCTGCCCGTGCCCATCGACATGTACGGCAGCGGCGGTCAGTACTACGCACCTCCCGGTCCCTTGATGGATGAGATCGAAGTCATCGGCGGGGGAGCGGCACTGATGTTCGGTCCGCAGCCAGGCGGAGCGATTAACTTTCGCAGCAAGGCCCTCAATCCTGAAACTGGGTTCGGCGGCAAGGTAGGACTGACCTATGGGAGCTACGATCTCAAATCAACCGTCAACCAGATCCACGGTAAGACTGGGAACACGGCCTACTGGGCCGGGTACTATGGCAAATCAGGAAACGGTTACCAGCGCACCAACGCCGATTTCTTCGCGCACAACTTTCAGGCGAAGACCCACACGTTCCTCGAGAACGGTGGGATCGTGAAGTTTTCCTTGCAAGGCTACGACTCTGAATTCGGCATGCCGGGAGGCATGGCACGCTTGAACTGCAACGCCGCCAACGCCAATTGCTGGGATCGCGACGGAGACAACCGTCGGGCCACGCGAGAAAATGATCGGATGAAAATTGCTCGCGCTCTACTATCTGTCGGCTACGAAAAGAAAATCTCGGACACGTCGACGGTCGATGCGACGGTGTGGACGACGGCCTACAAGCGGTATTCGAACACGCAAACAGGAACGAGTTTCGGCATCAAGCCGACGGCGGACACAAACACCAGTCGACAAACGGATGCCTACGGCTTCAACGCCGAGGTGCGCACGCGCCACGACTGGAAGGCGGGTGAAAACGAAAACACGCTCACGGCCGGTGTCCTCAGTTACAACACCAATTCTCCCGTCACCGCTTGGACTGGCACGAAGGCGGACGCGATCCGCGGTACCATCTCGAGCCGCACGCAGAACGAGACGCGTACTCAGGCCGTCTTCGCGGAAAACCGCTTTGCCTTTGGAAAACTCGCCGTCATTCCGGGCGTGCGCTTCGAGCACATCGAACTTAGTTCCGAGAACCGCACGCTCGAGCGTGAGCGTGAAGAGAAATTCGACGTCGTACTCGGTGGCCTCGGCGCAAGCTACGAGCTGTCGGAAGAAACACAGGCCTACGCTAACGTCTCCCAGGGCTTCAAGCCCATCAGCTTCGCGACTGTCCTTCAGCAGGCCGATCCGACGGTGGTCGTCGAGGGCGACATCAAGCCCTCCTACATCTACAACTACGAAGCCGGTGTGCGCAGTGATTCCGCGAAGTGGAACTGGGACGTTTCTGGTTACTGGGTTCAGTACCAAAACCAACTGGCAAGCACCTCGTCCGGAGGCATCACCACTTTGTTCAACGGCCGCTCGGCCCACTACCGCGGGATCGAAGCGGGCGTGACTCGCAAAGACGTCCTTTCGCATGCGCAGCATGCTCTTGATCTCTATGTGAATGGAAACTTGCTGGATGCGGAATTCCGCGGCGGCGAACTCGAAGGCAATAGTCCGATGTTCAGCCCTCGTCACATGGTGAAGTACGGTGCGATCTATCGCTACGCTGAGACGTACCGCGCGTCGCTCCTGGCGACCTACGTTTCCGACTACTATGCCAACGATACGCACACGCAGAACAACTACGTGCCGTCGTATCAGTTGTTCGATCTCTTGGGCGAAGCACGCTTCGGTAAAAACTGGAGCGTCAACGGTGCCGTGAACAACTTCTTAGACAAAATTTACTACGCACGCGTGCAGTCCACCGGCGTGCTCCCAACCATGGGAAGAAACTTCTACGTGGGGGCGAGCTACCGCTTCTAGTTTAGAAACAAGTTGTGACGGTGGGGCGGCCGTTCTGGCGATCAATCGCCATGATGAACTCGCCCTGCCTTCCAATTGAGTAGCGAACTTCCAGATGCGACTGGAGAGTCCACGAGGGAGAACCTTCGGCCTGCGCCAGTACGCGCTCGTACTGCACGAGACTATTATTTTGGCAGTAGTAACGGATGATGGTGCGTTTGATGATGTTGGTGCCGTTGTAGGGCTCGTCACGCACGACGCCGGCGGGATCGGTCTTGAACTCGAGCTGCGTGGTGCGACCGTTGCGGAAGTCGGTGGTGCTAAAGCGGTAGATCGGGCCCGTGTCGCCGCTATCCATGCTGGCGATGAGGTCCACTGGCCACTGTTCGTTGCCGCCACGGCACGTGCCCCAGCGGCCGCGTAGGTCCGGGCAAGAGGCGAGGGCAGAGGTGGAGAACAAGATCGTCAGAATGAGTGTTTTCATGCCTCAAGGCTGGCCAATATCGACCGCAAAGGCAACCTCTTTGCTCGGTCTTGGGCCATTCCTTGCCCACCACGAAAAAAATGCGCCAAACCAGTAAACTAGATATGTGAAAACGGACCTCAATCCCTACGGGACGCCCCTCAATTTGGCCAATAGTCAGCCGCTAAAAAACGGTAAAGCGTTGCCTGTGGGTGCGAAAGTTCCTGAGGCATTGAAGCCCGCGAGTGCAGCGAAAGATTATAAAGTCGACCTCTCGGAAGCCGCTCGTCAACCGACCCCAAGTTCACCGTCACTTCCAAGCGCACCAAGTGCACCTTCTTTACCTTCAACGCCAGATCTTCCTTCATTGCCTAAAGACGTCGCTCAAGAAGTGGCCAAGGATAAAGTCAAAGAGAAGGCGACTGAGAAAGCTGAGAAGTTGGCCAAAGCCGAAGAAAGCACCAAGGCCGGCAGTGTAAAAAAACCGGCGATCATTTTCGTTTCTGGTTTGCAGTGGATGTATTCTCCTTCTAAGTCAGAGGGCAGCTACGCCGGTGTCGGGCGCATGGCCGAAGCGGTAGACGGCTCCCGGATCTACGGTTGGGATCAGAAAGACGACATCATCGAGCAGATTAAGAAAACGCATTCGGACTTTCCCGTGATCTTAGTGGGTCACTCGCTGGGTGGTGACACAGTTAAAGAAGTGGCCGATGAGCTCGACTCACTTGAGCATGCATTCCGCAAAGTTGATTTACTCGTCACAATCGATGCGGTGGGTTTTGGAAATGACATCATTCCGCAAAATGTGAAAGAACATCTGAACGTTTTTGGGGAGAACGATATGTTCTTGAACGATGGTCCCCATGTGGCCCGTCGCTTTGAAAAAACCCAAGTGCAAAATATTTTGTCACCCCTTGATCACACTGAGCTCGATGACTCTAAAGAGATTCAATTTGAGGTCATGGAAGCAATAAACAAGGTGTTACCAGGGCGAACGAAGAAAGCAGAATAGTCAGACAATTGTTTTCGTCAGTTTTCCTTAAAATTCTGGCCCTTTTATCCGAGAAGACTTTGATCGCGACTGCACGCGATGAATGCAAGGTTTTGGATGAATCAAACATCTCTCTTTATCTGTGGACTCGTACTGGCCGCCAGTCTCATTGGTGCTGCGAGCTTTAATGATCTAGCCGATCGCTACTATGCTTCTAAAGCAAAGAACGACGCTGGCCGTTGCCCTGCCTCTGTAGAAGAAGACAAAACGATTATCGGTCACAGCGAGACCGTGTTCTTTGGCCCTGAAAAGAGCATGGTCTTTGATGCCAAGGTTGATTCCGGAGCTGAGACCAGCTCAATTCACGCGCTCAACGTAACCGCTTTCTCGCGCAAGATTGAAGAGAATGGCGAAGCCAAAGATTTGTTGTTCGTGCGCTTTGAAACGCAAGACGATGCTGGCCGAACACGCCAACTCGAGCGCATGGTGAGTCGGATTGATCAGGTGCGCTCAGCTTCAGGAACATCAACACGCTACTTTTTCCGTGAGATGGTATGGATTGATAATACATCTTACGAGATTGAAATAAACCTCGCCGATCGCTCTGCACTCTCTAAGAAAATGCTGATCGGAAAAAATCTTTTGAATCAGGGTTACCTGATTGATACCAATCAAGCTTACGTGATCACTCGCGCCCTCTCCGCCGTGGAAAAACTCTAAGAATTACTTGCGCGGAACTGTTTCAGGAGAGATGGGATCGTACTCCGAGTGGATTCCTGCGCAACCATCGACAGAAACTGTTTTCTCCGAGGAAACTTGCAAGTGCTGCGGAAGGCGCACAAAGGGGCTGTAGATCTGCTTCTTGCTGGAACTGAAGAGTGCGACTTCAAAGTAGTAGCTACCCACCATCGTATTTCCGATGTTCAGAGCTGTGGGAACGAGTTCGCTCACGTTGAGCTTCTCCGAGAAGTTACCCGCAAACGCGATAGGAAATTCCGTGTGGACTTCTTCGCCAGTAAGCTGCCATTCGTTCAAGCGTCGATCGTGGGAGAAGGCGGGACACTGGAAGCGTCGAAACCGTTCCGAGATCGCCCAGGCTGCGTAGGTCAAACTGAATGAGATGGCTTTCATCGGCTGGGTGCTCGCTCGGCCTTTTTGCACACCTCGGAATGGAGCATAGAGTGTGATGAGTTCGATGCGCGAGCCTTGTGAGTTCGCCTGAATAATTCTTACCAACCATGCATCGATACCGAATGATTCATTGAGGTAGTTGATGTCGTCTTCTTCTATGGGAGGCAAAGCAAGAACGACGTTGAGGCTCTTGCTGACAGTGTCGCGATAGATTCGACCAACCTTCCACACACCCTCAGACGTGGTGGGGACGGTCCAGCTTACCTCAGAGAGGCGAACACCTACGCCATCTCGCTGAAGCACCGCTTTCTTTGTGCAACTCGCGAGACCGAGCAAAAGTGTCAGACAAATAACGTCCCAACGCATGTCTTCTCTCCCAGCTTTCTGTTAGACTACTGCCATTATAGCTCGAAAGGAGAGACTTCATGAAATTCATCTTGTTGGTAAGTGTATTAGGCCTAGCAGCAGCTTGCAGTTCGGCCCCCGGCGTTCTCACTGATGGTGGTAAGGGTGTTGAGATTCTCGCCAACAAACCCGGAACTGAGTGCAACGTCGTTGGCAAAGTTGTAGGCGAGAGTGAGCAAGGCAGTCCTGAGATGGCCCGTAACCATGCTCGCAACCTCACGGCGAAGTTACGCGGCAACTCGATGTTCATCAATCAAGAAGTGCCGAACGGCGCGAAGATTCAGGTCTTCGCAACGTCGTATGAATGTGAGTAGGAATTAGCGAAACTCGCTGAGATATTTATCGAGGCTTTCGAGGGTGGGCAGGTGGTCCACTCCGAGAGCTTTGATTTCAGTCGTTACCCACGGCTTGATATTTCCACCCACCACCAGGGGAACTTGCACCGTTAGCAAGCTCTTCAGTCTTTTGAGATAGTCCTGCAGAGTCAACTTTTCCGTTATCTCGTGGCCTTTTGTTACCCCAAAGAGCACAGACGTTGGCCGTAGCTGATTGATGGTTTCTGCCATGGCGTCGGCCGGCATGTCTTTGCCGAGGAACAAAAACTGTATGTTGTATTCGATGCACAGGAGGCAGGCCGCCATGAGACCAATCTCGTGGAGCTCACCTTCTGGTGCGACCAGAAGAATGAGGCCAGGTCTTAACTGCTGCCGGACGTAGTGCTTGGCTATCATCTGGCCCATATGAAATTGAACGATCGCCGTGAGAGTGTGTTCTTGTGCGATCGACAGTGTCTCGTTCATGGAGCGGATCCCGATCTCTCGAAACAGCGGTACGATGACTTCGAGAGCGAAGTCGCGCGGACTCAGCGTCTTTTTCACTTTCTCGAGTTCGTGAGAAATGATGTCGAGCTTGTAGGCCGACAGTGCCATCAGAATGCCGCTTCTCAAAGCATCCATATCAATGACGTCTCGGTCATTTGCCGAAAATAGATCGATGGAAGCCAGCTTGTTCTCCGTCAGCATGACCTTCAATTCATCATTTGAAAGCCCAGCGATCTTTCCAATAGAAAGGCCTTGCTGTGTGAGTTGCTGGAGTATGGAGAGTTTTTCAATATCGGACTCTGAATACAGGCGATGCCCATTATCAGCTCGTTGAGGAGTTAAAACGTTGTAACGCTTCTCCCAGGCACGGATGGTCGCAGCCGCAACACCAGATAGCTGCGACGCGATATGAATATTGAACAACGACATGGTGGCTATGCTATGAAAAAAACCACTTTTTGGCCTGATAAGTTTTTTTGCTATTTAATAGTCCAGTTAATGTTCATCCTTAGGAGTTTTCATGTCTGAGACATATCCCGTCAAAGCGGCGGTCCAAGATAAATCTTTCCTTAAAGATATGGCCGTTTATCAAAACCTCTATCGCCGCTCACTTGAAGAGCCGCAGAAGTTTTGGTTAGAGGTCGCTCAACGTTTAGATTGGTTCACGCCACCTCTTGAAGCCGGTCGTGGCGATTTTAATCACGTGAATCATCAATGGTTTACCGGTGGGAAACTCAATGCCTCTTGGAACTGTGTGGATCGTCAGCTCACTCATCGTGCTAAAAAAACAGCGTTGATTTGGGCCAAGGATCACCCCGGAGAGTACCAACACATCAGTTACGAAGAGCTCTATGCGGAAGTTTGTCGCACGGCCAATATGCTGGAGGCCCATGGAGTAAAAAAAGGGGATCGCGTCTGCATCTACCTGCCGATGATTCCTGAACTTGTCTACTCTGTGCTCGCCTGCGCGCGCATCGGCGCCATCCACTCTGTCGTGTTTGGTGGCTTTAGTGCAGAGGCTTTACGGGGCCGCGTGGAAGATGCGGAATGCAAAGTCATCATTACGGCCAATGAAGGTCTGCGCGGTGGGAAGCCGATTCCACTCAAGGCCATTACTGACGATGCGGTGAAAGACATCAAGTTTGTGGAAAAAGTTTTTGTCGTCAATCGTACAACGACGGCCTGGACGCCTCGTTCAGTCGACGTGGTGTGGAATGATGAGATCCTCAAATACCGTCCGGTGGCGCCTTGTCCGGCCCATGACGCCGAAGATCCCTTGTTCATCCTCTACACCTCTGGGTCAACGGGAAAACCAAAGGGTGTCATGCACACCACGGGTGGTTACCTCACCTATGCGAGTTATACCCATCAATACGTTTTTGATTACCACGAAGAAGACGTGTATTTCTGTGCCGCCGATATCGGTTGGGTGACAGGTCACAGCTACATCGTCTACGGCCCCCTTTCTAACGGTGCCACTTGCGTACTATTTGAATCAGTACCCAACTATCCGGATGCTGGCCGCTACTGGCAGATCATCCAAGATTTGAAAGTGAATATCTTTTACGGCGCACCGACAGCATTGCGTGCGCTGGCCCAGATGGGTGATGAGATCGTTCGAAAGTATGATCGTTCTTCGTTGCGCATCCTCGGCAGCGTGGGTGAGCCAATCAACCCAGAAATTTGGAAGTGGTACCACGACGTCGTGGGTGAAGGTCGCTGTGACATCATGGATACGTGGTGGCAAACCGAGACGGGCGGCATTCTCATGACGCCGCTGCCGGGGGTGACGCCAACCAAGCCCGGGTCAGCGACGTTTCCTTTCTTCGGCGTCGAGCCCGTATTGGTCAAGCCGGAAACCGGCGAAGAGCTGCACGGCAACGGCGTAGAAGGCGCACTTTGCCTCAAGCGCTCATGGCCCGGCCAAGCGCGCACGATTTACAAAGACCACGCACGCTTCAAAGAGACCTATTTCTCGCAATACAAGGGCCTCTACTTCACGGGAGATGGTTGTAAGCGCGATGAAGATGGCTACTATTGGGTCACGGGTCGGATTGATGACGTGTTGAATGTCTCGGGTCACCGACTGGGCACGGCCGAGGTAGAAAGCGCTCTGGTAGAGCATGAGGCGGTCGTAGAAGCAGCCGTGGTCGGTTACCCTCACGACATCAAGGGTCAGGGTATCTACGCGTACGTGGTGCTTTATCCGCATCATACGGAATCGCCAGAGCTCTTAGAAAAAATCAAAGACAGTGTTCGTAACAGTATTGGGCGCTTCGCCGCCCCCGATAAGGTGCACGTCACCAAGGGCCTGCCTAAAACACGCTCCGGCAAAGTCATGCGCCGTATTCTGCGCAAGATCGCCGCTGCGGAGTACAGCGGATTGGGTGATCTCAGTACACTGGCGGATCCGTCTGTGGTTGATGCCCTGGTAAGTGAACACCGTGCACGCCACTGATCTTCAGGAACTGCTTCACCAGCAGATTCCAATGGCCCACGCTCTTCAGGTCAAAGTCGCCAACCTAACTCCCGAGATGGTGGAGTTAACTGCGCCTTTGGCCCCCAATGGTAATCACATGGGCACGGCCTTTGGCGGCAGCCTCGGGGCCATCGCTATTCTGTCTTGCTACGCTTGGTTGTTTAATCGTCTTGATGATGGTGGAAAAGAGTGTCACGTGTTGATAAAAAGCTCACACATGGACTACATGAAGCCGGTGACGGGTGATTTGCACGCTCGATGCGTATTTAAAGATGATGTGGAAATCCAGCGAGTGCTGCAGCAGTTTTCTCGTAAGGGGACTGCGCGGTTGTATCTAGAAGCGGAAGTGATCGACACTCAAAATCAAGTGCTCTGCCACTTCCGCGGCGAGTTTGTTGCTCGCCGAAAATGAAACTACCGCCGCTGCGAAGAAACTTCGCGTTATAGTACTCGTTCAATAATGAACTATTTAACAACAACTCCGCGAATGTCTTCGCGAGTGAAGTACATTCCGCCAACGCGGAAGCTATCCAGGTCACCGAGCTTGCCCGTGACGGGGCTGAAGGCCATGGATTCGATCTCACGCTTCAAGACCGCGCGGTCCTGCAACAAGACAACCTGAAGACGATCGGCAGGAAGCACCAGTCCAGCGCCGGTGACTTCTCCAAGAATGAGCTTGCCGCCGCTTTGCTCAAGGCCACGAAGAGTGAGCTGACGCTCTTGCAACAAGCGATCGGCCTGGGTGCGATCAAGAGCGAGTGCTTGAAAAGCCGTCAAAATTCCCATGAAAAGGATTAGAGCTTTCATTGGAGTTCTCCTTCTGGCTCGGCCAGAAAAGTTTCGCAAAGGTTCAAAGTAAAGTAAGGAACGTCACC
>JAUKPS010135771.1:0-16556 GCA_032273165.1 Chlorellidium tetrabotrys
AACCGATTGCCGGGGGTGGCGTCCAATCTGTTTTTCGGTGAGCTGGTGTGGCGCGATGCCACCGGCGGTTTTCATGCCGGCGCGGAAGTGCGGCACAGCGGTCAGGTCTTCGTCAACGACCAGAACAGCGAAGCGGCGGCGGCTTACACCATCGGCAGCCTGCGCGCGGGTGTGAAGCAGCGGGGCAAGGGTTGGCGGGTATCGGAGTTCCTGCGTATCGACAACATCACCGACCGCAAATACGTTGGTTCAGTGATTGTTGCCGACGGCAACGGCCGGTTTTACGAGCCGTCGCCGGGGCGCTCGGTGATGATGGGTGTGACGCTGGAGCTGATCCGCTAGAGCGGCCGGCGTTTGGCCGGGGATCAGTTCTGGTGCGCGAGGTAGTGCGCCAGCGCGTAGATGTCTTCATCCGTGGTTTTATACATCACCGCATTCATGCTGGTATCGACACCGGAGCGTTTGTTGTCGCGATAGGCAATCAGCGTTTTGGCGAGGTATTCCTCGCGCTGGTTGATGATGCGCGGCACCTGGCGCTGGCCGACATAACCTTTCATGTGGCAACTGCCGCAGCCCATGATTTCGGAGAGCTTGGCGCCGGCGGCAAAACGCGCGTCACTGCGCGTGCCCCGCGGTGAAAACGGTTCCATTGTGCTGAAAAATGCGCCGATGTCGGCGAGGTCCTGGTCCTTCAGGTCCTTGAGCATGCCGCTCATCTCTGGGATTTCCCGCAGGCCTTCGCGTATCAGGATCAGCTGCAGGGTGATGAATTCGGATTGCTGGCCGGAGAGCGCGGGTACGCCGGACATCGGACCGCGTCCGGTTTGGCCGTGACAGGCGATGCAGGTCTTGGCTATTGCAGCGCCGCGTCCGGGATCGCCCTTGATCTGCGCACCGGCGGGGCCGGCGGCAGCCAGGATCAGTACAAAAAAGACGCGCTGGATCAGCATCCAGCGCGTCGTGAGGCTTTGCTTCATTTATTTGCCGTAGCTGACGCGGTAGATCGCGCCCTGTTCTTCATCGGAGATCAGCATCGAACCGTCGGGCAGCTGCATGACGTCGGTCGGACGGCCCCAGTAGGTGTTGTTGGATTTATCCATGAAGCCGGTCATGAACGGCGTGATCTTGGCATCCTTGCCGTCGGGCGTGGCATTGACGCGCAGGATGTCGTAGCCGCTGCGTTCGGTCTTGTTCCACGAACCGTGGCGCGCGAGCAGGATCGCGTTCTGGTATTCCGGCGGGTACATCTTGCCGGTGTAGAAGCGCATGCCCAGCGCGGCGGTATGCGCACCGAGCACGGTGACCGGCAGGATTACGTTGGCGCAGGGGTTCGGCACCTTGATGTCCGGATCGGGCTGGCCGTTGGCGTGGCAGTACGGGAAGCCGAAGTGGCCGCCGACTTTATCCGCCGGAACGCGGTTGAGTTCATCATCAAAGCCCGTTTCGCCGGCCCAGTCGCGGCCGTTGTCGGTGAACCACAGTTCCTTGGTCTGCGGATGGAAGTCGAAGCCGACGCTGTTGCGCACGCCGCGGGCGACGATTTCCATGCCGGTGCCGTCCATGTTGTAGCGGCGGATCTGGCCGTGGACACCCGGGTTGATCTCGCAAACGTTGCAGGGCGAACCGACCTGGAAATACATCTTCTTGTCGGGGCCGTAGGCGAGGAACTTCCAGTTGTGGTGCGCGTCCGGCGGCAGGTTGAAGTCCTTGGTCATCTCGACCGGTTCCGGGATGTTCTCCAGATTGGCTTCGATGTTGTCATAGCGGAACACGCGGTTGATCGCGGCGATGTACAGCGAGCCGTTTTGCATCAGCACGCCGTTCGGCTGGTTGAGCTTCTGGGCGACGATCTTGGACACGCGCTTGCCGTCTTTTTCATAAACGGCATAAACACGGCCGATGGTGCGGGTGCCGACGAATACAGCGCCGTTGGCGGCGCGGGTCATCATGCGTGCGCCGGGGATGCCGTGCGCCCAGACCTCGACCTTGAAGCCCTCCGGAACCTGGATCTTGTTGACCGGGATGTCTTCCAGCGGCGTCACGGTGAGTCGCGGCGGGTTGCTGGTGAGGTTGGGGTTCTGCATGCGTTCGGGCAGGTAACCACCCATCTGCTTGCGCCGTTCGATTTCGGCGGCGGTGGGGGGCGGTACGCTGGCTTGTTGTGCCAGTGCAACCGGTGCAGGCAGGGTGAAGGCGCCAAAGGCCAGCGCAGGCAGAACGGCGCGTGCAATGAAACGTGAAAGCAGTTTGGACATTTTCTGTTCTCCTCCAGATCAGTGCAGGTTTTGTTCCTGCGGGTCCGTTACCCCGGATTTCGGGGAACGGCCATCATACACAGATTGCCTATTGCGGCGCCTTCAGCACATTGCTGTTTTCAGCCTCCCGGATCAGTGCTGCGGCATCTTTTTCCAGCAGGAAGCCGCTGGCCTTGACCTTTTCGGTGGCTTTCCGCACTGCATCAACGAATCCGGCGTGACTACCGTAACGTTCCTCCAGTGAAGGCCGCGGATCTTTGCGGGCTTCGCGCTCGGCGCGGGTTTTAGCGAAGGGCAGCATGCCTCCAGCGTAGTTACACAGTTGTCCATCGTGGAAGCCGCCGGCGGTGATGTTCCAGCCAAGGTAGGTGCCCAGCGGTGCTTCGAGCAGTACTACCGGAATGCCGCCGATTTCATTGCCGTCGTTGTCCACTTTCGGCACCAGCATGTTCAGCGTCTGTTTGATCTTCGGTGGCGCAAAGCTCGGAATACCGGATGCATCGTTGGCATCGAACTGCGGGCCCCAGTCGTAATCGAGCAGGGGATTGATCAGGTCCGGCTCCGGTGCGGTAGCGCGCAGGCCGGGTAGCGTCGGGAATCCCATGGCGGCCTTGTGTGGGGCGACCAGTTGGCCGGCCTTGATGGTCGGGTAATAACTGGGCGGCGGCGCGGTGTTTTTCATGACCCAGTCACGGAAGTGCACGGTGATCGCTCGCCACGGTTCGTCATGCGACAGCGGGTTCGCGGGCAGCACGGCGTTGCCCCAGTTGTTGCCGGGGCAGCTCACCGGTTTGGCTTTCTGCTGGTATTCGGCGAGGCTGGCGTTGAATCCGCCACTGCCGCCGCCGTGGGTGCTGCTGGCGATGTAATAGCGGCGCACATTGTCGGGCAGGGGGATGTCCTGCCTGGCATCGGTGCCGACCCATTCCGGGCCGAGCTTCAATGCCCAGATTTCGGCAGCACCGAAATGCTCGATGATTTTCGGGCAGGTGTTGCTGGCCAGGCAGCGGTCCTGGATGCTGCGTGACGGCAGGTTGCGCGCGCGGTCGGGCCAGGGCTGCCACCATTGCGGACCTTCACTGCCCGCCTGGTAGAGCTCGAGCACGCCGTCGGGCTGGGCCCAGCGGTAATTCAGCGCAATGCGCCGGCCGGCGATCACCGGCCACATGCCGTCATGTACCCGGCGCGACGTGGTGATCTTTTTGTCTTCAACCTGGTTGAAGCCCTGGTGCAGCCAGCCGCGCAGGTAGTTGCCGGATTGCGAGCGGCCACGCGCGATGCTGTGGGTGATTTTGCCGGCAATCGGATTCGGCGTGCCGTTGTCATCCTGTCTGGCGTATTTGAAGAAGGCGCCAAGGTCGCGCCAGGCGGCGAAGCCGATGCCCAGCGGATAAGGATCTTTGGCGGTGTACACCACCTGATACAGCTTCGCGGGGTTGAATCCGCCTTTGAGGCAGATTTGTACCGGCAATTTGGTGAGCGGCTGCGGTTCATCAAAGGTGCCGCCGCCGCAGAATTTCCAGTCTTCAGCGGCGATCGGGGTTTCGCCTTTGACTTTGCCGTCCAGTGTTTCATGGTCGCGGGACACCAGTGTTGCTTTGCTGGTGTCGAGCGTTGCCGGCAGATAGGGCACCGGGTTGGTCTGCACAATCAACGGCTGGGCGCCAACCCCGCGGCGGTTGATGATGCGTGCAAAAACCTGTCCGGTGACCGGTGAGCCGTCGGCATTTTTGGCGACTGGCAATTGCAGCCAGTGATTGCCTTCAACCGTCATCGTCGGCCGCACGGTGGTGCCGAGCGTGTTGCCGAAGCCGGCGTTGTAGCCCTGCCAGGCGGTGGCGAGACCGATATCGCCGAATTCGCGTTCCTGATCCGACAGCAATACCGGACGGCCGCGGTTCGGTACTTCGTGCCACAGCATGCCGCTGGCCTTGCTCATGTCGATCGGGCGGGTAATGACGAAGCTCGCGACATAACGCACCTTGCCGTCGGCTTCGCGCACGAGTTCGATGTCCTGGATCAGGCTGTTCAGGGGATCCTTGGGGTCGAGTTCGCCATAGGCGCGTCCGGCAATCTGCTCGTAACGGCCTGCGGCGCCATAGCTGCTGCAGACATCGCCCTTGCAGAACGCCGGTGATACGGTCTGGTCAATGACGATGCGGGTGACGCGGGCCTGTGCGGGCAAGGTGATCAGCCATGCGGCTGCCAGCGCGCAGGCCAGACGGCCTGCAGACGGAATCAGGGTGTTCATGAAACTCCTCCGGGACAAAGATGCTGAGCGTTTTTTTGGACTTTACCGTAAAACGCCAAGGCTGCTGCGCTAAGATCAAGTCTGAATCGAAATGCAGATCGGGAGAGAGCATGAATCTGAAGATGCAGATGCGGGCGGTGATCGTGCTGGCGGTATTGCTGGCCGGAGGATGGGTGCAGGCGGCCGAAGTGAAGTATCCGCAGCGCCCGGTGCGCATGCTGGTGAGTTATCCGCCCGGCGGCCCCAGCGACCTGACGGCGCGATTGGCGGCGCCGCATCTGTCCGAGACCCTCGGTCAGCAGTTCATCATTGATAATCGCGGCGGTGCCGGCGGCACGCTGGCGGTCGGTTTGCTGACGCAGGCGGCACCGGATGGTTACACCCTGCTGATGTCAGCGGGTGGCGAGATCGTGATTGCACCGAATCTGCGTCTGAAGCTGCCTTACGATCCGACCAAGGACATCATTCCGATCAGCCGTGTCGGCTCCAGCCAGCTGGTGCTGGTGGTGCATCCTTCAGTGCCGGCGAAGTCGGTGAAGGAACTGGTAGCGATGGCGAAGGCGAAGCCGGGATCGATCAACTTCGCATCGGCCGGCTCGGGTTCCACCGCGCACCTCGCCGGTGAGCAATTCAAGTTTCTCGCCGGCATCGACATTGTGCATATCGCCTACAAGGGTGCGGGTCCGGCGCTGACCGACCTGATTGCGGGGCAGGTGCAGATGCTGATCAGTGCCTATTCCTCCGCGTTCCCGCATATTAAGGGCGGCAAGCTGCGCGCACTGGGTGTCACCGGAACCAAACGCATCACATCAGCGCCCGATCTTCCGACGATTGCCGAGACGGTTCCGGGTTATGAGGTGCTGTCCTGGTATGGACTGCATGCGCCGAAGGGGACTTCACCGGCGATCATCAGCCGTCTGCATCGCGAGATGGCGGCGATGACGCGCAAACCGGAGATCGCGGAGCGGCTGACGGCACTGGGTATCGAGCCTGAAGGCAATTCGCCGCAGGAGTTTCTGGCGCAGATCAAGGCTGAAATTGCCAGTTGGGGCAAGGTGATTAACGCGGCAAAGATTCCGAAGGAGTAGCCGCTGCCAGCGCTTTGCTTCGCATGCGCGAAAGAATCAACGAGAGTGCAACGCCGATCAGGCAGATCACGCTGATGCTGATGAAGCCGGCCTGGAATGATCCGGACTGATCCTTGATGGCGCCCATCGCCCAGGCGGTGAGGAAGCCGCCGATGTTGGCGAAGAGGTTGCTGAAGCCGGTGGCGGTGCCGGCGATGCGCGGGCCGAGAATTTCGACGGGCACCAGGAACAGCGGGCCGAAATAGAACTGCAGGAAAATCGAATTCACCGCGATCACCAGCAATAACAGCGGCAGTGATTCGATCTGCGCGATCAACAGGGCGGTACAGGCGAGCACGGCGAGTGCGCCGCCGATGATCAGCGGCGGGTTGCGCAGGCGGTCGGAGACGTAGCCGCCCAGCGTGTTCGACGGCGCGGTGAAGGCGGCGGCCATGGCGATGATGAAGCCGGCGGTCTGCACGCTGACGCCGCGGTCGACGACCAGCAGCGACGGCAGCCACACCATATAGGCGGTGACCACCGCGAAGCGCACGAACTGCAAGCCGCTGCAAACCCACATGATCGGATGGCTGAACAACCGGGTGACGTCGGCGAGTGCGAGCGGTTGTGCGTTGCCGCTGCGCGGTTTTTCGCGGGCGTAATGCCGGTAGATAAAAGCCATGACAATGCCGATGGCGGCCATCATCATGAAGGCCACGCGCCAGCCGTAAGCGGCAGACAGCAGCGGGCCGCCCAGCGAGAGCACGATGGTGCCGGCGAAGCCGCCGAGCATGTACAGGCTCATTGCCGTGGCGCGGCGTTCCGGCGGAAACCACGAGGCCAGCAGCGACATGCCGGGCGCGAACAGCAGGGCGCGGAAGGCGCCGGCGAGCAGTTGCGAGATGACCGCCAGCCAGAAGATGTGAATCAGGCCGAGGAATACCGAAAATACCGACCAGCCGAGAAGACCGATGAAAAACAGCCGCTTCGGACCGTAACGGTCGGAGAGGAAGCCGGCGGGAATCTGGCCCAGCGCGTAACTGAAGGTGGCTGCAGCCGACAGCAGGCCAGCTTGTGTGAATGTGATGTGCAGGTCTTCGCGGATCAGCGGCAGAAGCAGCGGCATTGCACTGAAGCTGATGCCGTGGACGATCTGGCAGAGGATGACCAGTGAAACAGTCAGGATGCGGTCGCGCGGATTTGCCGGCGGGAGACTGTTTGCGTTATTCATGCCGCCGGCACTTTAGCGCAGCACAGTGCCGGTGACATTGTGTTGCATCAAATCAGGGTTTGGTGGCAGGCGCTGCTGCGGGGGTGGACAGCAGGAACACGCGTTCGGGTGGCGTGCCGGCGACATAACGCTCGGTTGTCAGCGGTGGTACGGAAACGTTATCGCAGGACTTGCGGATCCTGTAGGTTTCCAGTGTGGGTCTCCAGTCGCTTTTGTATTCGCAGCTGACTTCGATGCAGCTGATTTGTTTCAGCCAGGCGCAGATGCCGATGTCCTGGCTTGCGGCATTTTTGATCTGCGACAGGAAAGGTTCGCCGCTGTAGAAGGGCTGGTTACTGCCGGCTTCGTTGCGCACGTCCTGCGCAACGGTATAGAACATGCCGTTGACGGTGAGCAGGCTCAGCACTTTTTCCATGAAAATCGTCAGATTTTCGGTATAGGAAAATCCGCCGATGACGTCGGTGACCAGCTGGAAACGGCCCAGTTCTTCGGTGGTGTATTCGCGTAACGGTTTGCTGAACAGATACTGGAGCTGTTTGGGCTCCAGGGTGTCAGCGGTCTGCTGCCAGCGCGGCGTGCGCCGGTCTTCGATGGACATTGCAACCGAGCGTGCCTTTTTGATCTGCCGTTCGCGCCGGCCTGCCTGCCGGGGATCGTATTCCGGCGCGTAATAATCCAGCACGGCCATTCCCTGACCGGCCCCGACATCCAGCCAGCGTTCTTCGGGTCCGAGGTTGGCCAGTGATTGGGCAAAGCCCTGGGGCAGTGCGCGCACGTAGGCGGAAAGCGAACGGTCGATGACGTAACCCTCAAGCCGCAGTTCGCCGCGCCCCTGATAGATCTTTTCCTGCTTGGCGCGTTCAGCCTCCAGGGTGGGCGGCGTTGCCGCAGTCTGTGCAGCCGCGCTGCCTGCGCCGACCCACTGGAATAGCAGCAGCGCGAGCAGCCGGGTAATGCTGGTTTTCATGAGCGGTATCATGTGCTGAGCATGATCCTCTGGTTGATCGGGAAAAACTTTTTAAGAAACGCGGCTTGAGCCGTCTTTTTCTTGTTTATTTTTTCTTTGGATCAACGATTGTACCCTCGCGGAAGGCTTTGTTGAAACCGGACCAGGCGTAATCGGTTTTTCCGGTGGCGGCCAGACTGAAGGCGGCAGCGGTCAGGGTGCTGATGAAAGTCAGCTGTTCGCCGGTGATGCCGGTCATTTCCATCGAGAAGGTGGCGTCTTCGTGTTCGGCGTCGCGGATCGAGATTTCAATGATGCCGCTGCGCGTATCGCTGTAGAACTGGCTGCGGCCGACGGCCTCGGAGACGTATTCGTCCGCGCCGATCAGGATCAGCGGCTTTTTGTTCCGGCCCAGCGCACCGCGGATGTCGCCATCGGCAACTGCCGGATCAAGCAGTACGCCGCCGATAGCCGGTGCACCGTCGCCCATGGCAATCGCTACTGAAGAACCGCCGAAGGAGTGACCTACCAGAACGATTTTGCCGCCGTCGATGTTGGGGTTGAGCAGGGCCGGATTTTTCTGCAGTAATTCGGTCACCTGCGCCAGCATCCGGCCGTTTCGGGCCCAGGGGCCTTGCCGGGGCAGATCCAGCGCGATGGCGTGCAGGCCCCAGGTCGCCAGATGCATGGCCTGATAGCCGTGGTCGGCCTTGCTGTTGTCGTAACCATGGAGCAGGACGACCAGCGGCGCCTTGTTGCCGTGTTCGGCGAGGTAGAGGTCACCGGAGATGCGCTCGCCGGCGGGTAGTTGCAGTTGGTGGTTTTCCTGGGTGTCGACGGCAAACGGGCCGCGCACCTTGAAGGTGTCGGTGTCGGCCGGTTTGGACAGCAGATAACGTTCGAGTTCGCCGTAGCTCTTGGCTTTGAGATCGGTGAGGCCGGTGGGTGGTTTTTTGGCGCAGCCGCCGAGAAGGGCAATAACGAGTGCGGCGGCGATGAGCAGAACCGTGCGCCAAGACGTTGTAGTTGTATTCCGGTCGCGACCGGCGCAGTGGCCGGCGGTGATGGCGATCATTGATGAAACATTCTTTCCAGTAGAGCGGTTATCGGTTTGCCGCAAGCCCTTATTTTATCCGTTGGAAGCTGGTGCGCCGGCAATCATGCCGGTGGTTTCGAATTTCAGATACAGCTCGCGGCAGACCCAGGCGTCGGTGGCGGCATAGGCGATCTGCGCCGGTGTCAGGTGCGGCGCCGACCAGTTGGTGGTTTTGGCACCCTTGGGTACGCGGTAGTCCATCAGCAGGCCGGCGAGGTTGCGCACGCCCGTTTGCTCATAACCGTGGCGCTTGGCGATGATGCCAAGGTCGACGATATGCCGTTCGTGAAAGGGGAAGACCTGTTTCAGCGTGCGCAGGTCATAGGCCAGGGCGACGCCGATCTTGGCGATGTTCTGTGCGGCGAGCATTTCGCCGAGCAAACCGTGGGTGTCTGTGTAACGCAGCGGGAAAATATGCACGCCGCGGGCGGTGGCGACCTGTGCAATGCTGGGCAGGTAACTTTCGCCCTTGCTGAAGGCGGGGCGGGTCTCGGTATCGAAACCCAGTGCGCGCTCGCTGAGGATGTCGATGCGTGCGGCATGGAGCAACGCGGGCGTGTCGACAAAATGGATCGCGCCTTCGTAGCGCTGCACCGGCAATGCATTGAGTGCTTCACGCGAAATGGATTTTGGAGATTCGTTGGGGTTAGCGTCGTTCATGCGGCGAGAGTAACCCATAGACGGGCTGCGTGGTACAGTGCGCGTGAAGGTATAAAGCCGGGAGAAATCGTGCAGGACCAGCGAACGATGCGGTGTTGGCGGGTGATGGTTGCGGCTGTTGCGGCAGTCTCCCTGCTGTTGTCCGCCTGCGCGCCCTTGCCGCGCTACACCACGCTGCCCGTGGAGATGCGGCCTTCGCCCAATTTCGGCGAGCGGCGGCCGAACTACGTGATTATTCATCACACCACCAACGATAGCGTCGAGCAGGCGCTGGCCACACTGACCAGCCGGATGCGCGAAGTCAGTGCGCATTACCTGATCGGCCGTGACGGCCGCATCATTTATCTGGTGGATGAGCAGAAGCGCGCCTGGCATGCCGGTGATTCCTACTGGGGCGGCAACCGCGACCTGAATTCGTCGTCTATCGGCATTGAACTCGACAATAACGGTAACGAACCTTTTGCCGAAGCGCAGATCAGCGTGCTGATTGATTTGCTGCGTGACCTGACGGCGCGTTGGGGCATTCCGCCGGCGAACATCATCGGTCATGGCGATGTCTCGCCGGGGCGCAAGGTCGATCCCAGCGCGTATTTTCCGTGGCGTCGACTGGCCGCTGCGGGCTTGGGTTTGTGGTGCGAGCCGCCGTACGCTCCGGCCCCTGCCGGCGCCGATGATGCCGCGCTGCTTGCCGGACTCGGTTATGACGTGACGCGTTTGCCGGCTGCCGTGGCGGCGTTCAAGCGTCACTGGGCGCCGGAAGATACGACGCCGGCATTGAGTGACGGACAGCGCGCGCTGCTGCACTGCCTGATCGGCAAGCAGCAGGCCGGCAGCAGTTCGGTAAGTTATCAATAAACCGATTATTACGATCCATCCGGATTCGCCGGTCAGTAGCTTTCAGTAACTGCCGAAGATGCGAATTCAGTCGGCAATAAAAAAGGGCCGCTGCTGCGGCCCTTTTCCATGCGCTTGAAGATCAGCGCAGGCTGTTGAGAATATCGATGGAACGGGCCATCGAAAACTCATAGGTCGGCGGGCTCCAGGCAGCAGCGTTATCGCGCATCATGTAACCGTGATGGATGCCGGGGAAAATATGCACGGCCATCTGCGGTAGTTTTTTCGATAGTTCGATATAGGCGGCCTGCACTTCGGGCGGCGCGGCGAAATCCTGGTCGCCCCAGATCAGGCAGACCGGTTTGCTCAGGCCGTCGAATTCCTGCATGAAATCCTTCATCTGGGTGCTGTGGCAGCCGATACCCGCGTCAAAACCCAGACGTTTCGGACCGATCGCGGCGTAAGGGCCGCCGTAGCAGAAACCCATCGCTGCGGCTTTGCCGTTGTGCTGCGGCAGTTTTTTGACCATCGCCAGCGTGTCGGCCATATCGGTTTCACCGGCCTTGATCACCGGCATGCGTGGCTGCGAACGCTCGCCGGCGCGCTTATCGTCGCGCGGCAGCGGACCCGGCAGCGTGCGCCAGAACAGGTCGGGCGCGGCGGCGATGAAGCCCTTGGCAGCGAATTCGTCTGCGATGCCGCGGATATCGGCGTTGACGCCGTGCACGGCCGAGGCCATCACCACGGCCGGAGCCTTGGTATTGCCCGCGGGCAGTGCCAGGTAGCAGTCGAACTCACCGGCGCCGCTGCTGGATTTGATTTTGACGTGATTGCCCATCGTTGCTCCTTCTGCTTGCCGGTTTATTCGGTGCCGAGCAGTTCGACTTCGAACACCAGCGTGGCGTTCGGCGGAATCACGCCGCCGGCGCCGCGTGCACCGTAACCGAGGTCGGCGGGAATGGTCAGCTTGCGCGAGCCGCCGACTTTCATGCCCTGCACGCCTTCATCCCAGCCGCGGATGACATGGCCTGCGCCCAGCGGGAATTCAAACGGGTCGCCGCGGTCCTTGCTCGAGTCGAATTTGGTGCCATCGGTGAGCCAGCCGGTGTAGTGTACCGACACGTACTGGCCGGCGGCAGCTTCTGCGCCGGTGCCGACATTGAGTTCTTCGATGATCAGACCGCTTGCGGTGGTGATGGATGCCATGGCTTTTCCTTGTTCAAAGTGAGGCGGCATTATGCCGCGTGTATGTGTATGGCGAAAGCCTACTCAGTCGATTTTAATGTTGGCGACCTTCACGACTTTTGCCCATTTCTGCGTTTCCGTCTGCAGGAACTTGGCCAACACCTCCGGACTGCTGCCAACCGGTTCCGCACCTTCCGACGACAGTCGTGCAGCAACGTCAGGGATTCGCAGCGATGCAGTAGTGTCGGACTGAACCTTGTTGACAATGGACGCTGGCGTGCCGGCGGGTGCGAGCAGGGCATACCAGCCGGTGACGTCAAATCCGGGCACGCCGGACTCTGCGAACGTTGGAATCTCTGGCATCGCCTGCGAGCGCTTGGCGCTGGTTGCGGCGATCACACGCAAGCGGCCCGATTGGATATGCGGCTTTCCGGCGAGGATGTTGTTGAAAAAGGCCTGCACCTGACCGCTGATCAATTCGGTGTTGGCGGGTCCTGCGCCCTTGTAAGGGATATGAACCACGTTGATGCCCGCCATGCTCTTGAAGAGTTCAAATCCGAGGTGCGGTCCGCTGCCGTTGCCCGAGGAGGCGTAGCTCAGTTCGCCGGGACGTTTTTTTGCAAGCGCGATGAACTCGCGCACTGATTTGGCCGGGATCGAAGGGTGTGTAGTCAGAATGAAAGGGTATTGCGCCATTAGAGAGACCGGCGCGAAATCCGTTTCGCTGTTGTAGGGGATTTTCGGATAAAGCGCGGGATTGATGGCTTGTGTCGCGATGACGACCACCAGCGTATAGCCGTCGGGTTTTGATTTGGCTGCGAGGTCAGTGCCGATGATGCCGTTGGCCCCGGCACGGTTATCGACGATGACCTGCTGTCCCCACTTCTCGCCGAGTTTCTGTGCGACAGTGCGGGAGATGATGTCGGTGCCGCCGCCGGCGGGGTAGGGGACGATCATGCGCACCGGACGGGTGGGGAAACTCTGCGCCATGGCGTCTCCGCTTGCTCCGGCGATCAGGGCTGCCGCAGCAAACGAGCGCATTACACCGTGCAGCAAAGGTTGATCAGTTTTCATGGCAAGGTACTCCGTCGTGTTGAGCAATGAAGTGCAGAAGATGAGTTGCGCAGGCCGCGGGTGCAACGTGATGAACCATGTGGTAACGCGTTGCCATATGAACGATGCGAAAGTTGCGTAGCTTGTCGATCAGCATCTGTTCCTGTTCTGCGCTGGTGATCGGGCCAGCGGTCGGATACAGGCCGAGCACCGGGGCCTCGATTTTGTCGAGGAAGGATGCGGCGTTCGCGTCGTTGACCAGGCGGGCCATGGCAAGCTGAACGTCATTGTCGCTTTTTGCAAATTCAGCTTCATACCAGTCGAGCAGTGCAGGCTCCGTTTCCGGCGGGAAACGGGTACTGCGGTTGGTCGCCTTGAGCCAGGCGTCTCGGCCCATTTCCTTCATCGCATCGACACGTGACTTGTGGCCCATCGAGTAGGTTTCCTTCATTTTGTCGCTGATATACACCGGGGTTGATACCAGTGTCAGCGTGCGGATGCGCTGCGGTTGCATCGCGGCGAGTGCGATGCCGAGGATGCCACCCATGGATTCACCGCAAAAGTGAACGGATTGCGCACCGAGTTGATCCATTATCGAGAGGATGTCCCCGGTGAGGTTCTCCACGGTGACTGCGCTGGCGAGGTCGAAATTCGCACCGGATTGGCCGAGACCGCGCGCATCCGGGCGCACGACTTTGTAGAAACGGCTGAGATAAGGGATCCAGCTGTACCAGAAGCGGGATGAACGGCCGTTGCCGTGCTGCAGAACCAGATACGGCGCGTTGCGCCACGGGTCGGTATAGTCGTCGACAACATAGTGGATGTCGGGGTGGCCGGGGCGTTTGACGTAGGGCATGATGTTTCCGTTGTTCAGAGAGGTTCGGGAAAATGAAAGATCTGGCGTGCAGTCGCACCCAGAATCGTCTCGCGGTCGGACTGCTTAGGTACCCATTGCTCGAGCCAATGCAGGCACCCGGCATAGCTTTGTCCTGATTCATTCTGGGTCCAGGGCCAGTCGCTGCCCCAGACCAGACGTTTTGCAGTGCCTTCCTGCAACAGGAGTTTCGCGCATTCTGCAGCCAGGCCGTCACCGACGCGGTAACGCGCCGATAGTTTGACCCACAAGCGACCGGTTGCGAAACTTTTGAGTATGTAGCGGAAGCCGGGGCAGTTCACCCCGTTAGCCGGTTCCGGGCTGCCGAAGTGATCGACCACTACTTTGACGCCGGTCGCCAGGATCTGCGGCAACCAGCGGACCAGCCGCGGCCCTTCGTCATAAATTTCGACCTGCCAGTCGAGAGCCGCACAGTTTTCAAAGAGCGCGCGGTATTCCGCTGAAGTGAGGTCAGGGACACTGGCCTTACGGAAAAGATTGAGACGGATGCCGATGACGCCCTGTTTGGCGAAAGCCTCAAGAGCGTTCCTTGGCGTCGCTGGATCAACGATCACTGTGCCGCGAAGGCGCCCATTGGCGGCTGCCAGACCCTCCAGTAAATGCCTGTTGTCGGTACCGAGGAAGCTAGGAGCGGTCAATACGCCGTAGGCGATGTTGTGGGCGTCCAGTAACTTCAGGTAATCCTGCAGCGTTGCGTCGTACTGCGGCGCATGTCGGTGTCCCGGGGACAGGGGCAGGTCGCGCCGGAAGATATGTGCATGCGTGTCTACGCGGAGCTGTTGTGTCGGCATGTTCGGAGCCGGTGTTCAGGGGTCCAGCGTCACGCCGGATTTCTTGATGACCGCAGCCCAGCGCTGAGTATCATGTTTCACCAGTTGGCCCAGTTCGGTAGGTGAACCAGTGGCCATTTCGATGGCGACTGCGCCGAAGCGCGTTCGCATTTCCAGGAGCTGGACGATGCGTGCGAGTTCGCCGCTCAGTTTATCAATGACCGGTTGCGGCGTGCCTTTACGCGTGGCGATGCTGAACCAGGTTGCGGCTTCGTAATCCTTGTATCCCTGCTCGACGGCCGTCAGCACATCAGGCAATGAACTCATGCGTTTGCGCGAGGTGACGGCAAGTGCGCGCAGCTTTCCGTCCCGGATGAATGGGAGGGCTGTAATCGGCGTGTCGAACTTGAGCTGGATCACGCCGGTCAGCTGGTCGGCCATGCTGGCGGAACCGCCTTTATAGGCAATGTGCTGCATCTGGATGCCAGCCATGCTCATGAAGAGTTCACCGGCAATGTGGGTAATGTTGCCGTTGCCCGAAGAAGCAAAATTCAGCTTTCCGGGATTGGTCTGGGCATAAGCGACGAGCTCTTTGAGGTTGCGTGCCGGCAGTGAAGGGTGTGCCACCACGACCAGCGGCGAAATGCCGACCAGCCCGATATGTGCCAGATCGCGATCGACGTTATAAGGCAGCGATTTGTACAGCAGGGGATTCATGACCAGTGCATTGAATCCGCCCATGATCAGCGTATAGCCGTCGGGCGCTGCTGCTGCCTGCAACTGGTAGCCGATGATAGTGTTTGCGCCGGGCCGGTTGTCGATGACGATGCTTTGGCCGATGGCGGTACCCAGGCGTTCTCCCACTGCGCGTGCCAGCAGATCGGTGGCGCCGCCGGCAGTGTAGGGCACGATCATGCGCACCGGCCGTGTCGGCCATGATTGTGCGGAAACGGTGGCGGCGGTGAAAATCATCAGGGCTGTCGCTGCATTGCGGATCAAGGTTTGTGACATGAGCTTCTCTTCAGCGATAGGCGGGCGGAATGCGGAAATCATGGTATTCGCGCTCCAGTAACTGCGCGAAACGGATGGTGGATAGATCAGCGTATTGCGGGCCGATGATCTGTACGCCCACAGGCAAGCCGTCCTGCGCAATCGCAATCGGCGCTACTGTGGCCGGCAGCAGCGAAACGCTGGCCATGCCCATCCAGTAAATCTGAGTGGTGTCGGGTTGCGGTATGCCGTCAACGACGATGCGGCGTTCCCATCGCTGCCCATCCGGATTTTTCGGAAATGCGGTAGTTGCGGCGGCAGGGCAAAGCAATATGTCGTAAGCGCTGAAAAACCTGGCCCACTCGCTGCGCAGACGGTGGCGCTCATTGTTCAGGCGCAGCCATTCACGGTGATGCAGGGTGTTGCCGCGGATCTGCTCAGTCGGGTAGCCGTGGTCGTCGGGATCCAGTGTTTCAAGTTGTTGCAGCAGCCCCTTGAATGAGGTGTCGTCATGCGCGCGCATCGAGGTGGCTGCGCGGCGCAGCAGTACATACAGGCGGTCGTGGGCCGCCGGGTCGAAAGGCAGGCGCGGGTTCAGGTCCACTTTTGCCTTTTGTTTGCCGAGAAATACCGCGAGGTTTTCGATGGCTCCGCAGACCGTTTGTGAAACCGGTGCGACGTGGTCGTTGCTGACCACGGCGACGCGCAATCCTTTGAGATCACGGAAATGCGGTGCCGGCAGCCGCAGGCGATAGGCAGCCTGTTCGGGTGCATCGGGACCGGCAGTGGCACGCAGTGCCAGTTCCAGATCGAAAGCCGATCGTGCCAGCGGACCGACCACCGACATGTCGGTGGGCGCCCATGTCTCGGGGAGTGCGTGTCCGCGTGCGGGCACGATGCCATAGCTGGTCTTGTGACCATAGATGCCGCAGTAATGTGCGGGGCCGCGGATCGAGCCGCCTATATCCGATCCGTATTCCAGTGTTGTGATTCCGGCGGCAAGTGCGGCCGCAGCACCGCCGCTGGAGCCGCCCGGGGTGCGGTCGATATCCCAAGGGTTGCTGGTTGTGCCGTACAGGGGGTTGTGGGTCTGCCAGTCGGCCAGCAGTACGGGGACATTGGATTTGCCCCATATGGTTGCGCCTGCATCAAGCAGGCGCTTGACCACGACGGCATGTCGTGCGGCGAGATTGTTTTTGTGGCGTTCGAGACCCCAGGTCGTCGGCAAACCGGCGTAGTCATAGGATTCCTTTACCGTCATCGGAACCCCGGCAAGGGGTCCGGTAGCGTCACCGCGCCTGATCGCGCGGTCTGTTGCACGCG
>JAUKPS010135882.1:0-16502 GCA_032273165.1 Chlorellidium tetrabotrys
TTTTCAGTCCTTTTTATGCTCTTCAACCCATTTATCTAAAAGATATTTTCTCATAAACAATGGCATACTTATAAAATCGCTGTAAGAAATGTTCATTAATGTGTTTAAATAGTAGAACTCATCAAGCTGACCTTTCCTATAATCAGAAGAAAGGACGAAAAAAGTCCACCCCAAAACCAACGTTAACAGTTAGTCTATCTCCTGATGGGGTGATTACAACTCTTTCCATGTCTAATTTTGGCTCGTTGTCATCCAAAAATTTTCTTATGTGTTTAGAATCTCTAATCATCATTGTGTTGATTACTTGAGCAATTTCACCTTTGTCTCTTGTTCCATTATATTCCACAATTTGTTTTTCAAGTCTCCAAGTTGCTCTTGGTGCAGGTCTTCCTGCAGGATACTTAGCCGCCATATTTCTAAGATCAGCTAAATCACCGAAAGTTAATGGCTTCAACTTAACTGTTGCGTTTGATACAGGTAATACTGTTTCAAATAAACCCTCTTCATTTGGTTGAGCTCCTTTTTTTATATTCAACTCATCTAACAGAATAGTTGGTTGGAATGATTTATTTGTTTTAGGGTCCGTAGCGTTGATGGTCATCTCAGGTCCAAATGCAGTATTTCTTAAAAAGATTAGAATCGCTTCAATATCCCCTTCCAAAAGTTCTTCAGGTTTAATGTCAGGTTCAAATAACTTAGCACGAACTAATGCCATAGTTAAGTCATCTGCTCCGCCCATTAAGATATTTTCATCATTGGCTGTAAGATACCCTACTTTAACTGAAGATTTTTTATTTTTGTAAAATACACCACCAGACGGTAAAGGTACCACGTCATGAGGTAGTGATATGTTTTGTTGTGCGTATTGCGCTGTTTGATTATCCATAAAAAAAAACCGTGAGGTTTTGTCCTCACGGTTAAATATAAACTGACTTTACTTTTTATAAAGAATTAATAAATAAGAACACATCTGTCCATTCTCAAAGTAGTTGTGATATTCGCTAAAGCATCTTGAGAATACGATAAAGCGTTGAAGTTAACGTCTGTTAAGAAAGTTCCATAAAGAATCCACTTCTCAACAACCACTCCTGTTGGATCCAACATTTCAAGATCGATATCTTTTTTGTAACCCGCTGCATATCCCATACGACCTGTAACAGATTCTGCATGTAAACGTACCCACTCCATAAGAGCTTGAGCCGCTGACGGTCCGATTGGATCACGGAATGTAACGTTTATTGGTTGCCAGTTAAATCTACCAGCAACGTAAGTAGAGGTATTCAAAAATTGAATCTCTGTAGCTCCGATTGTTATGTGAGGTCTTGCTGCAGACTCCACAAACCACTCATTAATACCCAATGTCGAAGGAAATCTCAAAATGAATCGATTCTGACGTTTCGGTTCGTAAGGTATAGGCATTTTCATCAGTAAGTCAGCCATAGTATATTATTTTTTTCTTTTTGTGTTTATAAGTATAAATATATCTCGAATAATTTTTTTCTCTTTACTTTATCGTCAAAAAAAAGTATTCATTATTTCATTCTAGATTTCTTTCCAGTACCAGTATAATAAGTTTTAACTATATTATCTGGATCTTTATCAAACCTTTTCTTCATTACTTCTACATTTCTTATATCATCATCTGAAAATCCAATTGTAGGAGTAAATTTATTAGCAATATCCTTTTTTAAGAATGCTCTTTTATTAAATAATGCCGCTAGTCCTTTTATGTAGTCAACAAATCCTTCCATCGCAGTAACTTTCGCCTCCTCAGGATTAGTTGCACCCCCCTCATCTCCAAAAGAAACAGGATGGTATTTGTTGAGTTCCAAATATGTTTTTATTAATTCATTGTCCGTCATTTCTTCTTCACCCACAAATGAACGGTATTTTCTAAGATTCTTAAGTAATTGTTCCTTACTAATCCCATTAAAATCATTTAATATGTAATTGTAAACCGCTTGTTTTAAAGTGTTAGGGTTGTGACCTCTTGCTGTGATAATTGAAAATATTGAACCATTATTGATTGCTTCTCTAAAATCATCGAAAGCAGGACCAACTTTAGCTTTCATTGCATCAATTATAAATTGTTTGTCCCCTTCAGTTCTGAAGTTTCTAAAGGGATTTTCTGCAAACCCCACAATAGTGTGTCCGTTATAATCAAAATCACCTTTTCCAACCTTTGTTCTATATTCTGCAAAATCTGCAGTCGACATACCAACCTCCTCACCGTTATCGTCCTTTAAAACAATTTCAGTCGGCATATGAACAATATTATCATCCCAATCGAATGCGTAATATTTCATATCTGGAGAACCTTTGGAATCAAACCCTTCTTTAAATTCTTTCTTCATATTGGCTAAAGGGGGGAACTAGTCCCCCCAATTAATTTTAGATATTTTCAAACGTAGCCCCCGCTGGTGTGATTAAGAATTCAATATCGATGAATTCAAGAGCTTTCGTTGGTTTAAGATAAATCTTTCCTGTTAGTGTATTTCTATCAAGATCTTCAGGTGAAGATGAAACTGTCACACGGAAGTCATAGATACCTCTGTCTCTTCTAATAGAGTCAAGGATTGGGTTAACACTATCTAAGAATTGTTGTCTTACAATCTCGTCGTTTTGTTCAAACAATAATCTTACTGCTACTGCTGAAATCAATTTACGAGCTTGAAGTAAAAGTCTTCTCACGTTCAATCTGTCTAATGCTGAATCTGCTTGTTGTAACGTTTTGTTACCCCATATTACTGTTCCGACATCAGAGAAAGTTGCGATAGGATTAATTCTACCTTTGTATAAAGTATCTCTGTTTTCTTGAGTTAGTTTAATTCTTGCTTTGATTGAATTTACAAGACCTCTTGTGTAACCCGCAGATGCGAACCAAGGGAATGCAATGTTATCAGTCAATGCTAAGTTTCTACAAACCTCACCTGTTGGTGGGATGTAAAGTTGTGTATTGTTAACAGTGTCTCTTACAAGAATCCAAGGATAGTAAGTTGCTGTGTAGTTTGAATCGATACCAGTTTGTTCTAAGTTATCAACCGCTTCTGTTGGGAAAATTAATCCTAAGTTATCAGTTGTTGTTGGTAGGAACATATCATAGTCAGGTGTTGTACAGATATAAACTGAGTCAGCTCTGTCATCTTGAATCATATTGATTGCTCCTTCAACTAAGTTAGAGTTATTAACATAATCAATTGATGAAGTTGCAAATACGTTAATATTTGTCGCCTCAGGATTAGCAAATGTTGCGATACCTAATTGATAAGCATAATAGTCAGTATTTGCCCAATCTGAATCATCTCCATTAATTGAAATATTTTTAAACGCTCCCCATCCAGTTGCTGTTGGGTATCTTGATGTTGGACAAGCTCCTTTTAAATAACCTGTTGCACCTAAGATAAAATCGTCACCATTTGTTCTTGACTCTCTATAGATATCCCATCCATCAAATCCCTTAGCAAAACATAAAGTGAATTTTCTAGCGTATAATCTATAATATGGATTTTCAGGACTTGTTGGTTCTGAATTGAAACTTGCGTCTCCAACATAGAAAGCTGATTCACCACTTGTTGTAAACACATTTCCAATTGTAACAACAGTTGCACCTGAATCCATATGGAAACCTTTAGTCTTAGTATTCCAAGGTGTACCATCAATAACATTACAATGATTTAAATTGTTTTGGAAACCTTTGAACATTAAGAATGACTCATCGATACCAAGAGAACTTGAGAACCCTAAGAAAGTTCTTCTCACATTGTCACCAGGACTTGTTACCACATTTGATCCTCCGTTTGTTGTACCGAAAGGAGGGTTATAGATAACTTGACCAGGATAATTATATTCTGTTTTATAAACAGGAACTGGAGATAAATTATCACCAGAGTAATCTCTCATAATATAACCTTCAAATCCACAAGGTAATGCATCAATAGGGAATTCCTCAGACAATTCAATCATAATAAATGCTGAATTTAATGGATATTCACCGTTAGAAGAACCAATTTTCTTAGCAACAAATGAGTTACTATCAGGGTCCATTGTACAGTTTGTGAATTTTTCAAGAACAACAGGATTAGCATCAGTATCAAAGAAATCTCTAACCATGATATCGAAAGTACTATTGTTGAATGACATATTCATTATAGAAATCTTAACCTCAACGTTTGCAGAATCACCGTCAGAAATTGAAATAAACTTAAATAAGTTATAAACCTTATTACCTCTAAGTTCAGAAACAACAAAAGGTGTTTCAGGACTTTGATATTGGAATACGTTGTTAGCGATTGAAGAGGTATCTCCACCTCTTGCTTCAGGTAATGCAACCAACTCCGCATTTATTCCACGAATATATCCTTTGTTATATGCATAATTTAACATGTTTTGATAAACCTCTTCAACAAATAACGGAACCTCGAATCTTAATTTAGCGAAGTTACTTACACTGAACACTTTTGTAATGTACTCAGAATCTGAATTTTGAAGAGAAGTCTCAAATGAGAAGTTCTCATTTTCTATTGTTGTACCAGTAATTGCAAAAGTTGAAAATGGATTTCTTGTTATAGCAGAATAAGAACCAACGGTGCTAATTCCAACATCAGTTAATCCTGTAACTTGATATGTCGGTCCAGCACTTGTTGAATTGTATAAACTAATACCTCTTGATCTTAAAGTAGCAATAACAACATCATTATATTCAGAAAACGCAGTTCCTGAGAATGTGAACATTTGACCTGATAATGATCCGTCAAAATTACCACTTCCATTATTATTAAGAACCGATATTGATGTGTAGAATGAATATCCTGAATATCCGTCATTTACTTGATTAACAAATGTTGCATAATACCAAACATCGTTATTATCTGAAGTTAAATCAGCAGAATTAAGATCCATGTTATCACAACTAAATACGTTTGTTAAACCAGTAATACCGTCAGCAATTAATTCATTGTATGAAGCTCCTGAAATAGAACCAAATACATACGCACTTGTTCCTGATAATGTGGTATCTTTAAAAATACTAACTAATTGAGTTGAAATATCCTCTTCTAAAGTAGATAAATCTCCATTCTCAAGTTGATATTGTAACCCTAAATCGTCCCAAATATAATCAGGGGTTGTATTTTGTGTTAGATTAACAGTACCTCCCGTTGATCCCGAGAAATCCATTTCGAATGCAGTACCTGTTGTAACATTAACACCAACAGTAGTTGGGTCCACGTTAGCGATTGTGGTGATAGACCATGAAGGTCCCGCATCATAACCTGATAATCCTAATATTCTAGTCACAAACAATTGGTTAGATTGTTGTAAGTAAGACTTTGCGATGTACGCCGCCTCATATTTAGGAATTTGTGTATTCACAAACTTTTCAGGGGATGTACCACCGAAAAGGGTTGTGAACTCGTCGAAACTCGTTACGAAAATTGGTTCGAAGGCAGGGCCTTTTAGGGTTTCCCCTACTAACCCTAATGTAGTTACACCAACACTTTGCGCGACGAATGATAGGTCGGTCTCTGTTGTGTACACACCGGGTGAAACGAATACTTTACTTGTTGTTGCCATTATTTAAAAATTCTGTTCAGATTTATTTATACATAAATATTAAATTAAACACAAAAAACTTTACTACTTATATTGTATTTATAAATTAGGCGCTTTTATTCTGCCTTTTTTCTGCCCATGAAAACAACGTTAAAAACGACAAAAGATATAAAGAATATCAAAATCTCAATTGAGTCTCATAACACACTCAAAAAGTATTGTGATAAAAGAGGTTTGAAAATTTATAAGTTTCTTGAAAATTTAATTATGGAAAAGTGTAAAGAAAAAACAGATTTATACGGAGAAGATTAAATTAGTCTCGCAATATAGACAATTTGAGAATCTAAAGATGGATTTGTTGGTGTAATATTCAACGTAAGATTGTTACCTGATGTAAGCTGAATTTGAGTAAGATCTGAACCATAATAATCATCATTAATATAGACATCCCAAGAACTAATATTATTCATACTTTCAAAAGATAAGTCTGCAGTATATTTGTAATTTTCTGTATAAACCGTTGTCCCCGCAGAAAAATTAAATGTTAAAGGAAATAAACTCGGATTTTTTGGATAAGATTTCTTTTTACCTCTTGATTGAGTTGATGCTTCCAATAATTGAACGGTTCTTGAAATTGCTGGTTTAACTTCAAACTCCTCTTCGTCAATCAAATAACCCATCATTAAAAATTCATAACTTTGTATGTAGTATTTTCTTTTATCTAAGTCAACAACAGATTCGTCAGAAATATTTTGTAATATTATTGGAACGTATTGTCCTTTGATAAAAGTATATGCCTGTCTTGATGAAAACTTTTGAAGAACATTCTTATTAAGTTCATTCAACTCTCTCATTCTATTACAAATGAATTTAACACTATAAGTAATATCAACAGGTACGGGTTGAGGTATGGTATAAATGTCCATTCCTTTTCTTTGTCCGTCCCATGTAGGAACAGTGGCATAATAATATTGTTTTCTATTTGGAATGGTGTAAAGAAGTGCCGGATTAGACCCGTACTTAACTTCAGGATTTCTTACTGTTGTAATAAATGGTGGAGATACGTTTTTATCTAAATCAACAAAATTCCAAGTTTCTGTAAATTGAGACCAGTTTTGTGTTGTTATAAGAATATCAACAGTTGGAACAACCTTACCCGAAACTACAGTTCTTAACTCGTCTTTAACAAACTCAAGCATACCTTTATCCAAATCAGCATGTAATACCGAATTGGGTAGGTAAGTACCGTCTTTGTTAATATACTCTAAAAGTTGCTCTCTTCTTGCAGAAAGAGTTTTAGGAGGTACTAACTGTATTTGTTTTTTTACTTGTTTCGGAAATCCCATGTTATACTCCGTTGAATTCGTTTGATGTTACAGGTGTTGCAATAATAGTTCTGTAAAACGGTTTATATCCACCATAGGTATGTCTGTTATCTGAATTAACCCTCCCGTCATCACTAACAGAATAATACCTAACTCGGCTTTCAGTTTCATAATACCCAATATAATCACCAAAATTGATATCGGTTTCTAAGTCATCTAAAGTTCTCTGATAAATAGAAACTTTTAAATTACCCGGCTCAGACTGATCAATTTTTGAATTACCCAATCTTTGATTTGTTGGTGCCACAATTTGAACCATACCCTTCAATTCGATAGGTGGTAGATATTGAATTCCTCCTTGCAAAGCTTCCCCATAAACATCATCTGTTTTGGTTTTATACTTATCAACTTTATACAAAACAAAGGTAAAATTCATATCCCCTTCCAACCACTCTTCACCCATATCAATATCCAAGGTGAAATCCTCACCACCAAAAAACTTACCTAATCTCGTTATTGGTACCAATTTTTCCATATATTGATAAATACATCAGAATCAATTATATTTGTCTCGAAACCTTTATATGAAAATATATCCATCACTAAAAATTTATTTGGACAAAAGCCCAATTCATGGGATTGGTGTGTTTACCTCACAACCAATTAAGACAGGAGAGATTATCGAAGTTTGTCCTGTTGTAGATCTTGGAATGTCTCCAAACGAATCATCACCTATATTAATACACTATAGATTTAATTGGCCACAAGGAACTAATCCTGAGAAACAAGTCGTACCAGTTGGATTTGGAATGATGTATAATCACAGCAACACCCCCAACGCAAATTGGAGATCTAATTTTGAAAATACTTCTTTTGAGTTTTATGCGGTAAAAGATATTAACCCTGGTGAAGAAATTTTTGTTTGGTATGGTGATGAAAATTATTGGTCTGATGGTAGACAAACAACTGTTGTTATTTAATGAGTATGGATGTTAGTATAGAATCAAAAGCGATTTCCATTTTAGAAAACTATGATGGACCAAACAATTATATTCAAGAACTAAAACGTAAATCGGTTCTTAATAAAAAGTTTTATCCAACAAGGAGTCAATCTGAATACATAATTAACTTTTACGACAAACCACCAAAGGTTGCCAAAAAGTGGGTTAACCTTGATTCTTACTTTGCACAAAAATTAGCCGACGACAAACTATACACAGAAATACCTGAAAAAATATGGATTGAAAAGTTATTGGCAGATAAAGAAAAGGCTTACCATGTTTGGGGTAAAGTATTTGAGACAGAACAACTTCATGATTTTTGGGTACCAAAAGCTTCATTAATCAAAGATAACACAGTAAAAAATGTTGTTATTGATTTTGAAAAGTATTCCCATAGACCTCTTTTATCTCATCAAATTGAGGCAGTTCAAAAACTTGTTGAGAATAAAAAATATATCTTGGCTGATGATATGGGTCTTGGTAAGACCACATCAACTATAGTTGCCGCAATTGAAAGTGGTGCTAAGAAGATATTAATTATTTGTCCTGCGAGTTTAAAGATTAACTGGCAGAGGGAGATTGAGAATTATACAGACAGAAGCATTTATATTTCTGAGGGAAAGAACTTTAGTCAAGAACACGACTTTGTTATTATAAATTATGATATTATTAAAAATTTCCACAATGTTAAAAAGAAATCTGATTCGCAAATTCTTGGAGCCAATTTTGATTTGGTGGTCGTTGACGAAGCACACTATATTAAAAACGGTCAAGCACAAAGAACAAAATTAATCAACGACCTTGTAAAGAATGTTGATAGACTTTGGTTGTTAACAGGTACACCAATGACCTCAAGACCAATGGACTATTTTAACTTACTAAGTTTAGTTGATTCACCCGTTGCCAAAAATTGGATGGCATACGCCATCAGATATTGTAGTGGGTATCAATTTAACGCTGGAGGTAGAAAAATATGGAATGTTACTGGCGCCAGTAATCTTGAAGAATTAAGAGATAGAACATCAGGTCTTACTCTAAGACGATTAAAACAAGACGTGTTAGATTTACCTGATAAAATTATTACTCCCGTATACCTTAGATTAAAGTCTAAACAATATGAAGATGTAATGGGTGATTATTACAATTGGTATGAGAAGAATCCAGATGAGAGTAAATCATTGACAGTTCAATTCACAAAACTTACTCAAGTACGACAAGTTATTGCTGAAGAAAAAGTTATTCAGACAATTGAATTAGCGGAAAACATAATAGAACAAGGTAAGAAAGTTATCATATTCTGTAATTTTACAAATTCACTTGATAGAATAATTCAACACTTTGGTAAAACTGCAGTAAGACTTGATGGGTCAATGTCAAAACCTGAAAGACAAAACAGTGTCGACAAATTCCAAGAAGATGACAAAGTGAAAGTCTTTGTAGGAAACATAAAAGCTGCGGGAGTAGGTATTACTTTAACTGCGGGAGAAGCGGTAATAATGAACGACCTATCATTTTTACCTTCAGATCATTCACAAGCTGAAGACCGAGCTTACAGATACGGTCAAAAAAATAATGTATTAGTTTACTACCCAATATTTGAAAACACAATAGAAGGTATTATTTACGATATCCTTAATAAGAAAAAACAAGTTATTGCTACGGTTATGGGAGATGTTAAAAATGATGTAGATTTAGTAGAAGAAATTATGAAACAAATTAACCAACGTAGACAATAACGGAACAACGGATTATTTATATGATAATCCAATATTATGAATAAAGCAAAAGAAAAGATTATACAACTCGAAAAACAAATACAAGAAAATCACGTAACACATGAAACTGAGTTGTTAATCACAGAAATGAAAAAAATTGGAATAGAGAAACTTCCCTATTCTTATTCAGCCCTCAAAACGTTCATTGATCCAGAAACAATGAACTTCCACTACAACAAACACTATAAGGGTTATGTGGATAAATTAAATGACGCACTTTCAAAGAAAAAATACGGAGACCTTGATTTAGAAAAAATTATTAAATCAATTTCAAGGTACGACAAAACAATAAGAAATAATGCAGGCGGAGCATTTAATCACGCGTTGTTTTGGAACATGTTGTCGCCAAAACCAATGAAACTTAAGGGAGGTCTTGAAGAAAAAATAAAAAAACAATTCAAGTCCTTTAATAATTTTAAAAAAGAGTTCGATACAATTGCCAAGGAAAGATTCGGATCTGGTTGGGTGTGGTTGGTATTAACCAGTCAGAACAAATTAAAAATCATGTCAACACCTAATCAAGATAACCCTTTAATGAATGTTATCGAAGGTGGTGGATTTCCATTGTTGGGACTTGATTTATGGGAACACGCATATTACCTAAAATACAGAAATAAAAGAGACGAATACATCTCTAACTTTTGGAAAGTTGTGAATTGGGATTTTGTTTCCAAGATGTATGAAATGAAAACAGAGACAAGGTTAGCTGAGTCCATAAAGTTCAAGTCAATTTTATCTGAGGGTAAATCTGAAAAATGTGGTACTGAGTTTGTTGAAGCAGCGAGAGTAATGTTCAACGTTAATCCAAAAATCAAATACGAATATAGCGACGGAATCAACAGAATTTTAAAAGAAGTATTCCGTGAGAATTGGGCAGAAAAAGACAATCAAGGAAACTTGGCAGGTATCTATAATTTTGAATCACCAGGTAGATCCGTTTTAAACAAACTTAACACAAACTACAATGTTTTCTGTATATTAATGAACGATGTCAATAAAGTAATTAAATCCATTGATCCGAAAAAACCATTGATAGATTTTCTTGGTAAAACACCTGCACAACAATTATCTGAAATAAATAGATTTATCAAAGCGGTAGATCATTTCAAATTTAGAATTTTCGACAAGGATAGTGCGACATTTCAAAACATGATGAGAACTTTAATTGAAACAGATTCTGCAGGAGATAAGAGAGAGGAAATTACTGTCGCAATTATTAACAGATTCTTAGGTGGAAAATTCGCAGTTAAAACAGGTCAATTAGGTGGTGAAGAAGATATGTTAAAAGGTATTGACGCCAAAATTACCAAAGACGGTAAAACTCATACAGCTCAAATCAAAGGATATAAAGAAAGAATTGACAAGAATGATAATATTATCTTAAAAGGTACAGGTAATGTAAAACATTATAATACTGATTGGTTAATTTTCCAAAAAGGCAAAAGTGTTCTTATTTTTAACAAAAAACCAAATATTATTGGAGGAAACTTTGTCTTTCCTAAAGACGGTTTATTGTACGACATAAAATAACTTTTACAAAGTATTTATATTATCATGGCAGTAATCGGAGAACCAGAAAGATCCAGAATCTATACGAGAATTAAACACCAATTAGGTGCGCCACTTCGTAGTGTAGAATTGGAAGATGAAATGTTGGACTCTTTAATGGAGTTATCAATACAAGACTATACGCAATATACTTTAGACTGGCTAATTGAAAGTCAGTGGGTAAATTTAGTAAACCTTAACATGGATGAAAAATCTGTGGCTAAAGCATTGGTTACCAGAACAATGGACTTCGAAGACCAATTCACTTACGCATATTCTAAAATTGTCGGATTACAAACATCAGGACCTTGGGTTCTAAAAAAAGACTACATTAATTTATCAGCAAACACTCAGAACTATGTAATTCCAAAAGGAAGAGAAGTTAATGAGGTTTTATGGTTTACGCCAGCCGAAATGACATCAGGATTATTTAATCCGTGGGGTGGTGGATTCGCAGGTGCTCCTGGGTTAGGTGGTGGTGCAGGATATGCACAAATGGGATATCAAGGGTCATATCTAATGACATCTGGTTTTGATATGTTATTACGTTTACAGGAAGTTAACATATTAAATCGTATCTACGGTGGAGATCTAACATATAGAATTACTGGTTTACCAGATGGAGAAAGATTATTACAACTATACAACGTACCAGGCGGTAGATTCGATTGGGGAACAATTGGATATAACAACTACAGAGTTTGGTATTGGTACTACGATACAGAAGGAAAAGATAGAGACGCATGTCTTAAAGCTAATCCCGATATTATTAAACTACCATCCGATGTTCCTTTAGAAACATTAGAATGGGAAGACCTAAATGTTCCAGCTCAACAATGGGTTAGGAGATGGTTTACTGCATACTCAAAAGAAACTCTAGCGAGAGTTAGAGGAAAGTATAGTGGTAATCTAAAAACTCCTGATTCTGAGATAACCATGGACTATCAAAGCCTACTTACAGAAGCTAAAGACGAGAAAAGTAAACTCGAAGAAGAGTTAAAATTAAGACTTGAACGTTTACGCCCTGAAAAAGTAATGGAAAGAGAGGCTTTGTTAGCGGAAAACTTGAACAAACAAATGAAGTTCAGAGCGTTTCCAAGACAAATATATGTAATCTAATGTCTATTATTAAATCAATACCATCACAACGATTAGTGAATGGAAAAGTATTATTCACATCAGAAGTGTCTGTAGTTACAGGCGAAAATTTCTATCAAACAAACGGAGAAGAATGTATTATAGTTAGAGGATCTGAATCCTCAATTATTAAATTAGATAGTATATCTACAGACCACGTTGTTGTTAAATCTCTAACACATCTTACAATAATTCCTGATATGGGAAAAATTGACGAAGAGTTTGACGAAATTGTTTGCGACAAAGGTGCTTGTATAGAATTTAGATTCTGTAACGGTAATTGGTATATCCTTTCTAGTGACGGATTAAAACAATCATAGTTACTTAACCTCTAATTTTTCTTTCCAATCTGATTCTGCTAACTCATACATGTAGTTGGAGTCTAATCCTCTTTTTTCCCAATAAGATAATTCACCTTCAGATAAAGTTAAAACTTCTTCTAATGTGTCCTGATCACCTTGTTCAAATGGATGACCATTAATTAATTCACATTGAACTGTAGTATAAATGCCTCTGTCCACTGGATCTGTAACAATAAGACTATCTCTAACTTCTTGTTTGAATACAACAAGTAATGGTTCAATTCTTTTATTAAATGTTACAACAGCTCTCGGAACATTATAATCACCTGTCAACTCAGCGTTTTTCTCTAAAGTGTTTGGATCTAACATATAACAGTTAACCATCACACCATCAGTTATTGGTTTTGATTTAGGATTATTAAACAAGTTAACTGCGTTTGTATCTTTAATTTGTTTTACAGTCATTTTCTGAACATCCCCTTGAGAAGCCTTTGTTCCATTATTAACATACATAATAACATCACCGAGGTTAACATTAAGGTTTTGTTGGATTGCCAATTCCATATGAGCCATTCGAGACATACTATTACCTGATTTTGTCTTAGTATTCAATCTTTTATTATAATCTTCAATACTTAATTTAACCTTTGCTCGTTGTGCAATTTTATTTAAAGGAATTTTTTTATCAAAAATCTTCTGTAGGTATTCATAATAATATTCAATGAAAGCTTTACCGTCACCTTGTAATAACATCTTAACACCTTTATCTAAAAATTCTTCTATGTATACCGGTAACTTCTTAGACTTAATGGAGTTGCCAGTTAACTTTATCTTTCCTTTAGCATCCATAACAGCGTAATTTTTCCTGGCAAGATTTATACATGACGGCCATACCCCATCGGTATCAAGAGCCATTTCACCTCTCATGAAGATATCATTATACTCCGCAACATCAGCTTCAGGTCCGTAATATTCTTTACCTAACTTTACCTTCCAGTTCAATCCACGACCAACATAAACTCGATCTTTGGCATCATCAGGAGTGGAGAAGTTCACACCATCCGTATCCATCACCAATGGAACATAACCTTTGGTCATAAAGAACTTAATCATCTGACGAAGGTATTGTCTACCCGTACAAGTAATTTGTTCTCCCATAAACATGTCACCCCACGCATAAACCTGAGGGGCTGACAACGCACCGAACATCGAGTTAATAAAAATCTTAATCGGTAATTGTTTGTTACCATAAGACTCAGACTTCTTACGATCTGTTTCATAATATTGTTCTGCGAGTTGTTTGTATTTGATACGGGTATCTCTGAAATACTTTAACATTCCTTTCATCGCACCTGTAACATCACACTCAGGAAATACATCGTGTACAAGTTGAATAGAGGGGTATAGAGACGAGAAGTCGAGCTTTAATACATTCTTACTATAACCAACCTTAAGTAGTCGAGAAAGACCTCCTACGAAGTCTGTCTTGGATTCCTTGGCAGGTATTGCAAGTCCGTGTTTATGAGACCATGCCAACATCAACATCTTCCATAATGTTGCGGTACCCATTGTAGATACTCTCTCATAAGTTGTTGGAATCATTGCCGCAAGTAGGAATGAACCTTGATTAAATTCTTGATCAACCTTTAATGTCTCATCTAAGTCATCATCAAGATACATCTCAACCAATTTGTCACCAGTAATCTTTTTGTATACCCCAGGAAACTTTACATCCAAATCTTCATACTCAGTTGCCTTCTTATAATTACCGTTTTGTGTATTCAACCAAAACTCTTCTTTGTTGGTATACATCTTACCGATATTAAGGTGATCAATGTATACACGATCAGGTGCCTCAGCGTTAATGAATTTTGTAATATACTTCAAACCCGCAGCTTTAATACTTGAATTAATCGCCTGAGCTCTACGAACCGCATGAATAATATCAATAACGTTATAACCCCAAATTGAGGTTTGAGTATATGTCTCAACTTCGTTTGCAAGTTTTAACATACTGTCCTTTCTTGTGAATGAGTGTTGGGGGTGTAATGACTTACACACTTTTCTTGGGTCAATCCCTAATATATTACATCTTTCGAATATCCAATGCCAGTCGAAGTTTGCTGAATTATATCCACCAATAATACTTGGTTTTAACTCATCAATAACTTTAAAGAATTCTATGATTGCGTTCTTTTCTTCAGACTCATCAATACATTCAATAACACGGTGATAACCTTTATTAGTTTTAATTCCAATCATGAAGATACGACCATCTTTAGGTTCAAGAGAAGTCGTCTCTAAGTCATATACCATTCGGGTAACTTCTTGATAGTTTTCAAACCCTTTGAATAATCTTTTTTCTTTGGTGATTAAGTATTGTTCTACAGGAGGTAGAATCATAACCTTGTCCTTTGTTTTTTCTCCCCACGGATCACACCCACCGTCACGGAAGAATTGGATAAGTTCTCTATATCCTTTGAGAGACTTAACCATATAAGTCATTCCTTTTTCTAATCTTTCGTTTCCGTGAGTTTCTAACTTATCGATGACAATAGAATATTTTGTCATTGCGGTTTTTTGTGCTGCTTTGGAGTCACCATAGAAACCAATACCTCTTAAGTCTCCCACCCATGCGAAAGGTATGAAGTTATCTTTACGTATTTCTTTTCCCTTACCCGGGATCTCTTTAATTTTAAAAATGGAGTTGGATGCGTAGTCGAATTCGATGGCTACAATAAATTCTTCAGGGTCGTTTCCGTGCAGGAACGATTCAATTTCTTCGTTACTAATCATGATGTTTTGCGAGTGGTTTATTGGCTTTCACGGTATTGTGAAATTTACCTTACTCATTCTACAATAAATATAGAAAACGAAACAGTTAGAATCAAATTAACAACAAGGAGATTCTGAAATAAAACTTGGTTGAACGTTAATGTAAAGTTCTTCTCTAATAGGAAGTATTAGATTTCCTTCATCATTTTTAATTAAGAATTGACCAATATATCTACCTGGTGTATTTGTCATAGTCGAAGTAAATTGGAAATAAACGTAATACTCAACAGGAGTTCCAGGTTCTGCAAAAGTTTTTTCAACAATGTTAGCAGGGGCAGAAACAACCTTAGGTATACCGTTTGCAGTATAAATCATACTGAAATAGATCGTAGACACTTCGAGTTGATCCATGAATACTACATAGTCACTTCTACCGTCTTTTACGATCTGCATTTTTAATACAGGCAAAGTTGCATTCTGCTTAATAAAAAATTCCATAACAATAAATATACGTTATGATTCTTTCCGTAAGCTTCTATCGTAATGTTCAAATCTATCGTGTTCTGTTGGGGTCATCATAAGTAAACCTGCGTAAATTCTATCCTTCTTCATCTCTTGATAAATGTGAGACATCCAAGTTTGTTCAAACGGTCTTGCCCATGTTGTTTCTAAAAACATTTTTTTGTTTCCTTCTTTCGAAACTATCTGAGGCCAATTACAATAATATACCTCACCAACAGCATATGGAACTCCTTTGTGAGAAATAACCATATCAAACTTTGTCTTTGGAGCGTTCGGATCAAGACCCATTTCAGGTAGTCTTGGTTTACCTGGCCAAAACTCATCTCTTACAGATTGAGGTACATTATACCAAGCCCATTGAGTTCCGTTATCACCAAAAAATTCACTATAGTTTAACTTTAAAAAATCAAAATTTTCTTTCTTAATAATTTCTAATGTCTTTTGGTAGAAGTTTGGAACAAATCTATTAAGTCCATTTCTACACACACCATCTTTCGGGTGGAAAAACATATCATCTTCGAAGAAATGCATATAATCTAATCCACTCTTATCAAAGTGTTCAGCAAT
>JAUKPS010135993.1:0-16488 GCA_032273165.1 Chlorellidium tetrabotrys
TTGTTTTCTGTCATATAACTTGTTATTTTGTATAAATGTACGAATAATTTTTAGGGGAAACAAGGATTTTTATAAAAATTTTGAATGTTTTTTACTATTGTTTATTCGTTTAGTCCATTTTAAATTTTCTGATGTGGTTGATTCATATGGAGAAAGACCTTCTTTAAAACATTGTGATCTGGGTTTAATGTGATCTAATGTTGGATAGTTTTTGTCGCTAAAATGTAGGTTTAGGTTGTCTTTTATATATTCTCCATCTATATAATCGTACCCGTCCCAAGTTTCCAACATTTGTTTTCGTATCTTTCTAGTTAACCAATCACATCTTTTCCAATACTGTTTCCAATTAAGGTCTTCTATAATATTACCATTTTTCTTTCGGGTTTCCAAACCTTTTTTCCAAGCTTTTTCACTCCAACTTTTTCGCATATGGGACGCTCGTTCAGTTAATCCAAGTTCTTTTGAGTGGTTAACATACCATTCTCCTTTACATGGGTTAGAACAAAATTTATTTTCTAAACTTTTATGATAATAGTAAAGAGTTTTACAATTTAAACATTCTCTATATGTTCTTTCTTTTGCTCTTTCATTTACTCTACATTCTTTTGAACAGTATGTTTTATGTTTTTCAGCTCCATTTCTTGGTTTAGATATTATGTAATTTCTAGTAAAATTATTTTTACAATAATCACAAGTGTAAGTATGTTTAGCCATATGTTATTTTATTATACATATTGCAAAATCAAACTCCTTACACGAGATTATAATCAGACCATACGTCTTGTGTCGAAGGCAATGATATGGTCACGCCCAGTCATGTTGTATCCTTTTTCAGCACACATTTCAAATACAAGTGGATACATTTTAATTAATTCCTCTCTTGTATCGCCAGCGGGCATTACATATGTTTTGTCTTTTGGGATAAATAATTCTATTCTAAAATCTTCAATTTCCACTAGATTTTTTTCTGTACCATCCCAAACTGGTTTGTAGTGGTAGTCAGCATGGTAATCTAATGTTTGACGAATAGTATGTAATTTAAGTCTAAATTTATTATGTTGGTCAACCATTTTTTGGTCTACAATACTCCCGTTAGGAGTAGCAACGCCAACACTAGGGACACTATTGCTGAATTTAGGACTAAGAGAAATAAGATCAATTCGATAGTCCGTTTCAAGAAAATGGGATCCTTCAGTTTCAATAGTAATAAAAATACCTCTCTCATGTGCAAAATGCGTCAACTCATTTACTAACTTTGGATGCATTGTGGGAGACCCACCCGTTAGCATCATTTCCTTAATATGGGGATTCGCATCATAAATATCAATGATATCTTGAAATGTAAATGTACCTTTTTCTGGGTGTATAGAGGTATACCAGCTGTCGCACCACCCACCTTCACCAAAGTAACATCTGTGTGTACATCCTGTTGTACGTACTGCAATTGTAGGGCGTCCAAAGCGAGATCCCTCACTTTGAACACAACGGTACAATTCTACTATTGGTAATACTTTGTTATAGTCTTCTATTCTTCCTAATTTTGATTCCATAAATTTTTTATCTGTGATTCTGTTAAAACTCCGGCTTGTTTACTTGCAACTTGCCCATTATTTAATATAACAATTGTAGGTACATTTCTTACACCGTATTCAGCAACTAATTGAGGACTCGCATCTACATCAACAAATTGTACAGGTAATTCACGGCTTACTTGTTCCATGATTGGTTTGAAATTCTTGCACGGCTGACACCAACCCGCAGAGAAATAAAGTATTTTTTTCATTTTGTTAATAAATATGTAAATTTAATGTCACCAAAAGTGGTGGTTGTTGTGTAATAACTATTTTTCATTTTTTCTATTTTTTTGGTATTCTTTATCGGCTTCCAAAAGTATTTTTGCTACTCTAGGACTAAATGGTCCTATTGTAATTGGGGGAACAGGTTTAAGTTGTTTAAACTTTTTACTCTTCATATAATTCGGCTTCGTTAAAAAAGTATCCTGAATGTATTGTTCCTCCTAAGTGGGGATCTCTAGCCCCCCAATGGTATACTTTATTTTTGTGATTGATTGATGTAATAGTAACAAATTTAAGATCATATTGTTCTTTATCAAAATCACTCGATTTTAATTTATCACCTACTTTAAATTTACTCCCCATAAATTGCTGAGTTTTTATTATGTTCGCTAAATTCTACTTGGGTAACATGTACTCTGTTATTTGTTTCTTCTAGTACAAATGCATTTACTTTGTCGTAAATATATTTTGCAAATTGTTCTGCTCCTGTAGCTGGTATGACTCTTAATTGAATTATTCCTTTTACATGCATACCTTCAAAAAAGTTAAGGTGTGGATCATCTTCAGCTATGATTGTAGTGTGATCAAACATATGATCCATCCACATTTTAGGATTCATTCCATCAATAGTATTTTTAGCACGTTTCATACCGCCAAAATCCCATACCCAATTTTTTTCATCTAGTTCACCTTCAAATATAATTTTGAATGAAACACCATAACCATGTAAAAACGAACAATGAGTTCCATCTGCTTTCCATTGACGGAATACTGTACTGAATCCATCAAATATTTTTGTTGATTTAAATTTTGCCATTTTAATTTGTTTTATTCTACTATTTCATAAGTTAAGTCAAAGATATCAGGTTTACATGGATAAAATTCTCCTTTAACACCTCTGATAATATAATCGTTCCAAGACAATTCCATTTTACCTTCTAATGTGTTAATAAAATGTTTTACCTCATCTTCATCTGTATTTATTATTAGAGTATCACCTAACATTTCATAAACTTGTTCAATGTTATCAGATACCCATTGAATTGCTTCAATCTCTACTGGTTTTTTTCTATATATTCCCATTTTATTTTTATTTTTCCATTTTAACCAATCTTCTTGAGTCATTGAATTTAGAGCAGAATCTAATTCTTCATTCAATTTATCCCAATTAGCCATTTGTTTTATTTTAAATGTACGTATTCTTCTATGCTTATCCCATCTTTTTTTTCAAGATAATGAAAATCTCTATGACAGTTTGAACATAAAGGAATACATTTTTTTAATTCTTCTGTTGTTATTTTAATACCTCTTCTAACAGTACCAACCATAAAATTTTTTTCTTTTGGATTAATATGGTGAGCATCTATTGTATGAGGTCTAGTTTCTCCGCATTTCTGGCAACCTTGGGATTTCCACTCTAAGATAAGTTTATCGTATTTTACAGCATGATTGGCTGTATTTTTCCTCCACTTTTCAGGGTGTTTTTTTCGATAATTATCAGTTTTAATAGCAGCACATTTTTTGCAGGTACTAAAATATCTATCTCTATTTTTGTCGTAATTAAAATTATCTAAAGTTTTTTCTTGTTTACAACTACTACATGTTTTCATAATAATATAATTAAAGGGTATTCACGATTATACATATTATGAATACCCATTAAAATACATTATTTTCCGTTTTCTGCTAGAACTTTGCTTACTTCTTTTACAACATGTTCCCATGTTACAGGACCAAACTCATTTGCATAAGGAGCAGGATCAGGGCGTCCTAGTTCAATAAATGCTTCTACGCGTTCAACAGAACTAGCGGATTTATAATCTGAGAACCACCCGGACGCGTCAACTATATCCATACCTTCTTCATAAGCTAATTCATGGTATATAGGTTTATAAGATGTATTTGTACGTTTGTATACTTCATTAAAATTAAGTCCCAGTTCTTCACATAATGTTTCTCCGTCCTTTAAGATATCAAACTTCATCCCATGAAGATAAGGTGTAAAATAACCTACTTTTTCAGAACCCCAGTTTCCAATTCGGAAAGCATGGTCGTCTGCATCTCTAAATTCTTGTCTGCAATCTAAATAGATAGAGTGATCGCCTGCATGGATTCCCATTGCAATATCACATTGGTCACCTGTTTTTTCTGCAATTGAAAGTGCAATTGCTTGTACAATAGAAGCAAATATTTTGTTTCTATTTGGAACAACTGTTGCTTTCATATTTTCTTCAGCATAGTGTCCTTCAGGTACTTCATCTCCACCTGTTACCAAAGCTGAGTTAAGTAGAGAAGACAATCCATCAAGTTTGATTTGGCGATAACGGATAGTAACATATACTGTTTCTCCATTAACTTCAATAGGTTTTTCAAATGTAGAATTAATATAATCTACCAACGATTCAGCTCGTTCAAGCTCAACTCGATGCTTTTGTCCATAATCAAATGAAATTGCTGTTACTGTATCGTACTCTTTCAAGCAGCGAAGCAACAATGTACTGGAATCCATTCCCCCAGATAGGGATATTACTACGTGTTTCATATTATTCATTATTTAATTTATCGTATTCTTCTTTGGTCATTCCTCCCATCAACATATAAGTTTCAAAGTTAATATCCAAAAGTCTCCAATGATTATACCATTCTGATTTCCAAACTTCACGGTACTCTTCAAATGTTTTTGAATCCATATTTAAAAAGGTAAATCATCATCATCAAGATTTCCCATCCAATCATGTCCTTCAGGCAAAACTTCTTCTGTTGGTTTTCTAAAATAGAAATCCAAAAAATCCTTAGGGTACAAATGTACAGAACCTGTATATTTTGGATTTGAAATTTCTCTTTCTTGTGGTTTAACACCACCTTGGTAAGCTGCTTGTGCAACTTGTCCCCCTAGTTCTTTACCTGCTGGTTTTCCTAGGTAATCATATAAGCTTAAGTATTCCATATTATAAATTATTTATTTTTCTAAACATTTCAACATTCCATTCTACAAGATCTTCATTGATAAAATCAATACTTATATCTTGGTATTTGTTCATATTAGCTATTGGTTTGGAATTAAGTCCCATTTTTGTATATGACATTTCGCTAATTGCAGCCATAATGGGATTTGATGTATCAATTGATTCAATGAATTTAAAGTTGCTATACATTCCAAATTCAATAGGAGAAGCAGTTCCAAGTAAGTGTACGCGATCAAAATCTGTTAGTGTTTTATTTTTATATAAAGTAGATATAGCTATAAATCTACCAATTGCTTTACCCAAATCTTGGTTTGGGTGGGGACACAAGTCATTGTAATATGAAGCACCGTATGAATATGCTATTTTCTTGTATCCTAAATCTTTATATGATAGAGTACAAAGTGTAGCTTCATGTAAGTCCTTTGCTTGAACTACTGCTACCATTTCAACTCCTTCAGGTAATATAGCCTTTGACCAATGTCTTGCATTTACAACTGAAGCGGTATGGTCTTCCCATACATCTGGTACTATAAATTCATTTGGTTGGATTTCGTTTATCCAATGTAGTAAACGCTTTGTGTTATATGCTTCTCCTAGTTCATGGAGTGAATTGTCCATTACAATATATCGGCCCATTTTCTTTGACTCGTAGAAGAAATTTCTATATTCTTCGCTTTCGTCCATTAAATGGGGTAACATATAATCATAATTGTTGAATTCTCTACTTTTTTCAAGTAGGCAAAACGGTACTTCGTGTGATATTTTTATTTTTTTCATATTAATTTAATGCGTAATTAGATTCTGTTGCTTCTTCGTATACACCATCAGCACTTGCAAACCTGTCTGCGTTATATCCATACCACCGTAATCCCATTTTGGTCATACCATAGTTGTTTATACCTGCTATAATGTAAACACGTTGATCAAAGTTATTTAAAAATTCATCTTCAACTTCATATTCCTTTCCTTCAGTTAAATTTGAACCTTCAGGTAGTCTTTTATCATTTATACAAACTACTTTCTTCATTTACTTACAGATTTTTTAATTTCATGAAATACATGGATTGCAGATTCTAGATCATGTTTGTTTTGTGGAATTTCTCTCAGTGGAAATTTATATTCGGTTACGGTTCCATCAGGTTGAACTGATCGGGACACTCGAATACCTCTTCTGTGTTTGTAAGGTTTTTTAGCAAAACCTAATTCACGTAAAAGTGATAATAATTTGCTTTTAGCTTTTTTTCTAGTAGTCATAACTTTTATTTTTAATACTTTAATATACAAAAGAAAAACCTACTTTCCAACCTCTCCTTTTTCTTTTTCTAATAAAAGATTTTTTACTCTATTTTTTGCTTTTTCACCTAGTGGGATGGGATGACCTCCTTCATCAATTTGAACAAATTTAATGTGGGTCTTTAAAACTATAACTTGATTACCAGTGTAAACATTGTGGGCTCTAGCCTCCATGTATAAATTAATTGAACTATTTCCAATTGATTGAGGGTAACCATAAATTTTTATTAATTGGCCTTCACGTGCTGGTTTTTCAAAATTACATTTATCAATTGATACTGTTACCATTCGAGGTGTATCACATAATTGCATTGCGTATCCGGCCGCTGAAGCATCTATCCATGCTAGAAGTTTGCCTCCAAATAGATTACCATGAAAACCCAAATCAGATTTTTTAATTGGGTGTGAATTTAAAAATTCCATAACTTAATTTTTTTTAATTCTAATAAACTTATACCAAAGTCGTTCGTGTAAAAAATATATAATTGGTTTAATTAATAGTTCTCCAATTCCCAATAACGAAGACAATTCAAATGAAGCACCTAACATATATGCTGTAGTTACAGTTGTTAAAGTACCTAAAACACGGTATGAAAGTGTTTTTAATATGTGGCGAGTTAGTGAAGCATCTTTCATAGCTTACCATCTTTACGCATTTGTTCTCTAACTTTTGTTGCTGATATTTCAGCTACTTGAGTTGGTGGGATGTGTTCTATAATGTCATATCCTACTCCTCTACCAAATTCAACTGAACATATGTCAGGTACAATGCTAACTCTAACTCGTCCTTGTCCACATAGGTCTTTATATTCGTTACCTATGTTTTTAAGTACTTCTTGGGCATTAAATGGATTTGAATCTGTTGTTTCTACATCTCGGATTGCAATCCAAACATTTTTACCTTCATCTAAAGCTTGTTTAAATAATGCTTTATGTCCATCGTGTAGGGGTTGCCACCTTCCTATAAATAAAGCGTATTGGTTTGATTTAGGTTCAAGGGTGGATTTAACATGGATTTTTTTCTCCCAATTTTGCATAACTAATAATTTGGTTTAAACATTCTTCTACTGAAATGTTTGTGGTGTTTATATCAAGATAATTTTCTGTTGGTTGTTCATATTCTTTAACGTGAAAATTTTCTCTACCTCTTATTTCAGTGGTATGAATATAAAATTCCTTTACAGCGTCTCCAAGTTTTTGTTTAAATTCTTCACGTTGATTTTGGTAAGGTGAAACTAAAGACACAACTACATTTTGTCCTTTATTATGTAAAAAATGAGCTAGATGTTGTGCTAGCTCAATATTTTTTCTTCTACCTGTTTCACTATAATCTTTATTTTCAAATATAGCACGTAAATCATCTCCATCAACATGGAAAACATTATCTAATTGTTGTTTTAAAGCGGTAGCCAGAACTGTTTTACCAGCTCCAGGTTGACCTGTAAACCAATATATCATATCAAATGTAGTTAAATTTGTCGAAAAACCATTTGTAACTTTGTTTGATATTGTCACAATTTTGGAAACCTAATATACTAGTATAGTCTTGTCCTACAGGTTTAATTGTTGGATGTATTTCGTGGTCTCCAAATATTCCATGTATAACATCATTTTCGTGAGTTAATTGTTCTACATTTTCAAAGTCATGTTTGAAATATGGAATTTCTAGATAATTGTATATCCGTTGCATTTCTGCCTCTGGGTTGGTTGTAAAGTCCTCAAATCGGATAAATAGAAAATGTGAATCGTATCCTTGTTGGATTGAATCTTTTAACCACTCTAAAGCAGGACCAATTGGAGGTGCAACGGAGAAATGTTGCATACGATTATCCGTAGTCATGTTTTTAAGTTGGGCACCATTTACAATTTGTGGATCCTTGTGTGGGTTTTTTCTGTAATTTTTTTCCATTGAGGCAAATACACCTCTTAGATCTCGAACCATTACTATAGCTTTTGCTCCTGGTTCAATAAAGTTGGCAAAGCGGAAATTACCTGTCCATGCTCTACTTTTATCTATAACGTAAGGGCGATCTGTAATTGCATCAAAATATCCATATAGTCCTGCTTTACAGAAACCATGGAATGCTTTTTCCATTTGTTTTGGATCTTGTGCTTTGAAAGCATCTCCGGTTGAATAAATTGTACGTGCCGTTAATAGAAATTCTACTACACCGGATGTAGGTGTTGAGTAAATTTCTGGGTTTTGCATTAATACATTTTGCAATAACGTTGAGCCTGCTCGTGGGAGCGAGGCATTAAAAAAAACTTTTTTTACCATAATATAACTATTTTATTTTGTTGTGAGTTCTGAATCTTTAGGGTCAATAATTCTTCTATATTGTTCTGATAATTGTTGTTGGATTGAAGATCTTTCTTGTAAAATTTGATTTGCTTGTTCTTCCCCAAATACCTTTACTAAATATTCAGATACAAGAGAATCTCTAAGATTTTTTTCAGCAATATCTAAGCAACCTTTAATCATTTCTAAAGTTTGTTGTGTGTAAGCGGGTCCTATAGGGGTAATCTCTTCTCCTATACCTATTTCACCTTTTGGGGGAAGTGCTGCTTTTTCCTTAGGGCCTGGAAGATGGCTCCCATTCATTAAATTTTGAGCAGAAGATTGAAATTTTACAATAGCATTGTATTTTCTTTCACCTTTTGGTTTTTTAAATCTACTAATATCAGATGATCTAATAAATGGATCTTTTTGAATTGGTATTCTTTCCATCTTATGCAATATACGCTTTTCCAGCTACAATACAAGTATCAATATCTGTTTTTTGTTGTACTGTTAAAGCTTCTGTAAAAAATTCTTTTTTTAACATTAATTCTAAATGTTTAACGTTTCGTTCTACATTTTCTTTTTTCTTATCATCTGCAGTTTCAATGATAAGTTTGTTAATTAAATTAACTGAATCAAAAGCTGCGCTAATTGATTTTGTTGGGTTTGGTGTTTGTTTTTCCATTTGTTTTTGTTTATAAATATGTTAGTTAAGCTTTGTACATTAATAGTTTATATAAATTTCCATTTAGATTTATTTCTAAAGTTTTATTAGAGTAAAGTGACTCTGTTGTAACTGGTCCAATTGGATTCATTGCTGAGCCTAAAACAAATTGTTCGTTTGCTGTTGCTAGGGCATTTGCTCCTAAAATAATTGATCCCCCGTAATTATTTGAGTAGGCTTTATATCCTATAGCAATATTTCTATTTCCGGTTGAGTTATCGGACAATGCCTTAAAGCCTAAAGCAATATTAGATTGTCCTGTTGTATTTTCATATAATGCTCTAACTCCTATTGAAGTGTTATATTTTCCTGTTATATTATAAAATAAAGAATTTACACCTGAAGCAAGGTTTGCATTTCCTGTGGTATTGTAATATAAAGCTCTGTATCCTTGGGCTGTGTTGTATTGCCCGTATGTATTATTATATAAAGCATACTTACCTAAAGCAGTGTTGTTGTTTCCTGTTGTATTTTGATATAAAGCCCTGTCACCTAAAGCAACGTTACCACCTCCTGTTGTATTTGATCGTAAAGCTCTAACACCTAAAGCAACATTGGTATTTCCGGTTGTATTGTTTTGTAAAGCACTTTGACCTAAAGCAACGTTATTTGTTCCATATGTATTATCTTGTAAAGCTTGTCTACCTAAAGCAATGTTGTCATTTCCATATGTATTTTGTTGTAATGCCCTGTAACCTAAAGCAATGTTGAAGTTTGCGTAATTATTTTGTAAAGCTTGTTTACCTAAAGCAATGTTGGCTCCCCCATATGTATTACTTTGTAAAGCAGCTGTACCTAAAGCAATATTTTCTTCTCCTGTTGTATTATTTACTAAAGCACTTGTTCCTAGAGCAATATTATTGTATCCTGTTATATTGTTATATAATGTATCTCTACCAATTGCAACATTATGAATTCCTGTTGTATTTTGGAATAAAGCACCATTACCTAAAGCAACGTTATTTGAACCCGAAATATTACTACGTAAAGTACCTCGGCCTAAAGCAACGTTGTAGTTTCCTACCATTGGAAAATCTTTATCTCCAAGTAAAGCTTCTCTGCCTATAGCAACATTATTATTCCCTGTTGCATTTTGCCCTAAAGCTTCACTACCTAAAGCAACGTTATTGTATCCTGTTATATTGTTAAGTAAAGCACCTGGTCCTAAAGCAACGTTATTGTATCCTGTTGTATTTGATTGTAAAGCATATGGGCCTAAAGCAACGTTAGAGTTTCCGTCTGTATTATTATATAAAGCACTTTGTCCTAAAGCAACGTTATTTTGTCCAGTTGTATTATAATATAAAGAATTTGGACCTAAAGCAATATTAGATTGCCCAACTGTATTATTATATAAAGCACTATTACCTAAAGCTATATTACTATATCCTGTTGAATTGTATTTTAAAGCAGCTGTACCTAAAGCAACATTGTTGTTTCCTGAATAGTTATAGTAGAGTGAATTAGCTCCTAGGGCAATATTTGCACTACCATAATAATTGTAATATAATGCTTGGAAGCCTAAAGCAATATTAACTTGTCCATATGTGTTATTAGCTAAAGCAAATGGTCCAACTCCAATATTAGCTTGTCCTGTGTCATTGCTTTGTAAAACTCCAAATCCAATTGCTGTGTTGCCTTGACCTGTTGTGTTATTAAGTAATGCTCCTGTACCTAAAGCAAGATTTGCATTTCCTGTATTGTATAGTAATGAATATGCACCTAAAGAAATGTTGTTATCTGCTGCTACATTGTATAAAGATGAGTAGGCACCGATTGCTATATTTCTATTTCCATATTGGTTATTAAAAAGAGATTGTTTACCAAGGGCTACATTATAGTATCCTGTTCTATTGTAATATAAAGCAGATTGGCCTAAAGCAATATTATCATTCCCAGTATTTTGGTAATTTTTATTCCCCATTGCAGCAATACCTAATGCAACGTTATATTTTCCGGTATAATTTGATTTTAAAGCACTTACACCTAAAGCAACGTTATTGTATCCTGTTGTGTTATTAATTAAAGCACCTGAGCCTAAAGCAACATTGTTGTATCCTATTGTATTGTTTCGTAAAGCACCTGAGCCTAAAGCAATGTTATTGGTTCCTGTACTATAATCATAGGTATATGTAAGTGGGTTATATATTTTTTGACCTCTAAGTGCATCTGCTCCAAATGCTATATTATTGTCGGATTTAAAATTATATAAAGTACAATAACCTAAAGCAACGTTATTGTATCCTGTTTCGTTATATCGTAAAGCATTTGGACCTAAAGCAACGTTATTATGTCCTGTTGTATTGTTAAGTAATGAATTTTGTCCTAAACCAACGTTATTATATCCTGTTGAATTTGATTGTAAAGTACTTGAGCCTAAAGCAATATTGTTGTATCCTGTTATATTACCAATTAAAGCAAATTGTCCTAAAGCAACGTTATTTGTTCCAGTTGTGTTTTGTTGTAATGCCTTGTAACCTATAGCAACGTTGGTGTTTCCATATGTATTTTGTTGTAATGTATATTTACCTAAAGCAATATTAGATTGTCCATCTGTATTAGTTTGTAAAGCACCATTACCTAAAGCAACATTGTTGTATCCTATTGTATTTTCACGTAAAGCATTGTAACCTAAAGCAACGTTGTAGTTTCCTGTTGTGTTTGCTTGTAAGGATTCTCTACCTAAAGCAACATTGTTGTATCCGTTTGTATTTGAACTTAAAGCACTTTGGCCTATAGCAACGTTTCCATTTCCATCTATATTTGAAGTTAAAGTGTTATAACCTAAAGCAATATTGTGACCTCCGGTACTATAAGTATAACCACCATAACCATCAGGTGTTTTTTGGCCTTTAAGTGCATTTAATCCGAATGCTATATTATTGTCGGATTTAAAATTATATAAAGTACGATAACCTAAAGCAACGTTATATCTTCCTGAGGTATTATAGAATAAAGCACTTACACCTAAAGCAACGTTATTTTTTCCATCTGTATTGTAATTTAAAGCCCTTAGACCTATAGCAACGTTGTTGTTTCCGTATGTATTGTTTTGTAAAGCACGATAACCTTGAGCAATGTTATAGTTTCCTGATGTATTTTGAACTAAAGCATTTCCACCTAAAGCAACATTAGATTGTCCAGTTGTATTGTTATATAAAGCATTTGGACCTATAGCAATATTAATTTGGCCTGTTGTGTTATTATATAAAGCATTTGTACCTATAGCAACGTTGGAGTTTCCGTATGTATTATAATTTAAAGTACTTCTACCTAAAGCAATATTAGATTGTCCAGTTGTATTGTAAGATAAAGCAGATGAACCTAAAGCAATATTTTGTTGTCCTGTTAAATTGTAATATAAAGCACTTGGACCTATAGCAACGTTATAGTTTCCGTATGTATTGTTTTGTAAAGCAGATTTGCCTAAAGCAACGTTGTTGTTTCCGTATGTATTGTTTTGTAAAGCATTTGGACCTAAAGCAACGTTATTGTATCCTGTTGTATTTGCTTGTAAAGCTCCATAACCTAAAGCTACATTATTGGTTCCGGTTGTATTATTTTGTAAATTATTGTTGCCTAAAGCAACATTAAATGTTGGTCCTCCAATACCATCAGTACCCGTACCAACACCTAATGTTAGTTGAGAGTTTATTACTACACTTCCCGAGATTCCAGCTGAACCAGTAAATGGAAATATTCCAGTTAATTGTGAACCATTACCTTGAAATGAACCACTAAAAGAACCAGATAAGCTACCAATGGTAGCATTGTCTATAGTGTTCCCTAAACCATCTTGGATTATACCTCCATCTACTTGGAGTACTCTTTGATATGATTCGCTTATTGATTGTCCCGTGAAACTTGCCATTGAAATTTAATTTTATTTTACTATAATAAATATTGAAGAAATATTAACTCCAACCTTTTCCAGTAAAGATCATTGCTTTAATTTTTTCTTGTTCAAGAAATGCTAAATATTTAAAAAATCGTTTCATAGTTCAAAGGCATTAATTGTATGTTGATATGGGTTTCCTTCAATATTTTTAACTAAATCAAGCATTTGTTGCGCCAATTCACGCACTTCAACTTGAGCATGCTCACTGTTTCTAAGTTGTTGAAAATGTGCAAAACTTCTCCAATTAAACATTAAGTCCATTGTTATTTGTGAATTGAATGTTTTGAAAAAACGAGCAGATTCTTTGGCACGTTTACGGCCAAGGATAGGTGTTAGTCTTTCTAGACATGAATGGTATGCTCTATTAGATATTTCTGTAAGCCATATTAAATGGTCTTTCCATTCTTGGCTCCAGTCTTCTGGGACTATAAATTTGTCCTCTTTCAGTTCTTTATATCGAGCACTTTCTCCATTTATGCTTACTCCAATTCTATGTTTAAGTAAATGAATATGTGTTGCTTGATCTACTGTAACTAGAAAATGTAAACTAGATTTTTCAAATGGTGTGTGGTGTCCTTCACTAGCTAACATTTTTAGTAGTTTAGGTATACGTTCAATTTTTTCTTCTGTAAGTTCCCTGGATGTGCTTGTCCAAGCGGAGCAAGCATGTATTTGATCGTCTCCGTAATGTCCTAGTAGTTCAACTTGGTTGGTCATAGTACAATTCCTTTTACTTGTTTATAACTTGGTCTTTCTTCTTCATACATGTGTGATATAGATTCATGTGGTCCATAATACCATTCACTATTTACATTTAAACAAAATGAATCTGGTTTAGAAACATCTACATAATGATATCCACCTTCATATCCTGGTACAAAGACATGTAGTTCTGGGTCTAGTTCACTTAATTTTTCGATTAACTCTTTAATTGTCATTTATTTGTTTTTTAGGTCTTCCACGTTTATCAGGTTGTTTACCAGATCTATCAAATGTTTTGAGACAGTAAATGTAAAATTCTTCTGTTGTACCTCCAAATTCTATTACATGTTGATCGTATTCTTCTTTGGTCATTATAAATTCTCTCATAAAACCATTTTTCAATGCCCTTAATCTAGAATTTTCGTCTTTTTCAAAGTCCTCAGTTAATCTTTTTCTACGAGCTAAATCAACTCCATTTTTTTCTAGTAATTTTTGAATATCACCTCTGTATTCTAAATACTTTTCATTGATTTCTAACTCGGTTAATTTTAATTGCCAGTAGTAATGTGAGAATTCATATTCACCGTTTTTAATGCGGTCAAAAAATTTAGCTCCCTTGGGTAATGGTTTGGTTTTTGAGTCAAAACGTCTCCACCATTTGAATTGGTTGTAATTTAGTGGTTGGAGTTTTTTTATTTCTTTGTATACTAATTTTGGATCGCTTGTATTGTATAACATAACCTTTATTTTCCGTAAATATAAAAAGGCCCCTTTGGGGGGCCTAGTTTTTTTAAATAAATTGTTTATTTTTATGAAAGTGAACCTGATCTCCAAGCTCCTGCCATCCAAACATAAAATCTATGATTTCCTGTTACTGTAGCAAATACCATTTCACCATTTTTACCTGTCCAAGATGGAGCAGCTGATTGGGTTGTTGGGATTGCTATTGATCCACTAGTAGTAACTTCAAAAGCATTACCACATCCTCCAGGAGTATTTGTATATAATGCATCTGCAGGGGATGGGAAAGTAGTATATCCTGCATCAGCTAAAACTAATGGAACTAAAATTGGTGGTTGAACTGGGGTTTGTACTATAGCTGATCCTACTCCAAGTTGGTTGTAACTAACATATGTACATAAAATATTAGTACTAAGATCTGAGGTAACTAATCTAACTTTTCCACCATTAGCTGCTGCTGAAGATGATAAGCTTGAACTTATATTTCCATATTGTGGAGCAAAATTCATTTGAGTAGTCCAAACGTTTGGAGATAATTCAACAGATGATTTAACTAATACATCATATCCAACTGTGTCAGGACATGGTGCTGTTACTGCTACAGATCCTGTAACTGTTACACTTCCACTTACTGTAGTATCACCATTTACTGTAATTTCTTCATCACATATAATAACTGTTGAAAAACATTCACCTGGTATTGTTACTACAATGTTAGATCCTGTTGGAGTAGTTCCATTTATTCCCATAGCTAATTGTCCTGTTGCATTTGGGAATACTTCATTTGGTGAAGTAAATTGGAAATAATTGATTGGAGCATTATAAACTGATGCTACTAAATTAACATAAGTTATTTCTCCGGTTGTACTGTTATAAAGTGTAACTATATTATTATTTAAAGCTGCTGAGGCCGATACATTAGATGCAATATTTCCATATGGTGGGTTAGTTACCCATAATGTAGTTAAGTAAACACTTCCACTTAAAGTACTTGAACGAAATGCTGCTTCAAACCCAGTAAATAATACTTGATCGCAACTTGCACTAGTTATTACTTCTACACATCCATTAACTGTTACAGATCCTGTTACTTCAACTGATCCAGTTACACCTAAACCACCTGAGATATCTACATCTACATCAAATGTTACTCCGTCGCAACAGAAAGTAGCAATAGTTGATGGGGTAGAACTTCCTGATCCCATTAATGTATCCGCTAATGGAAGAATTGAATTTTCATTACCTAAAACAATATTTGTTGGAGGGTTATATGGGATAAATGATCCAGAAACAATTACTCTAGTAATAGTACCTGTATATATTGAGCTTACAAATTGATATTGACCACTAACTCCTGTTGAAGTATTTAACAATTCTAATTTACCTCCGTTATCTACTGCTGATTGAGATATAAATGTTGAAACATTACCATATGTTGGGGATAATTGAACAAATGATGTCCATACACCTGATCCTGTAACTTTTTCATATCCATCTCTAACTTGACCAGCATATCCATAATATGAATCTGTTTCGTCTCCAGGGCAAAGCATTTCAATACATCCAGTTACAATTAAACCATCATGTAAATTTGTTGGTCCTGTTACATCTAAACCACCTGAAATTGTTGTATCACCATATAATGTAATTCCATCGCAACAAAATTCAGCTATTGGAGTACAAACATCACCTTCTACAGGATATGTAGCTCCAGTAACTGCAAATGTAAATCCTGCTTGTCCAACGTATACTACTGTTCCGTTTGGTACTTCAGCACCGGATGCTGTTAAAAATGTTCTAACACCATTGTAATTAGATCCTTCATATCCAAAAGAAGCATATTGATCGTAAAATGGAGAATATAAATAAATAAATCCATTTCCTAAAGCAGCAGCTGCCGCTAATTGTGAAGTTATATCTCCATAGGATTCTGTAAATGCAATTTTTTCATAGCTAAAACTTGCACTTTTTATTTCACCTACTACTTGACCTATTACACCTGTATAAAGCGATTCACAGCAATTGATAGTAAAACAACCATCAACATTTACATCTCCTGTTATTTGAGTATCACCTTCAACTGAAAG
>JAUKPS010136104.1:0-16462 GCA_032273165.1 Chlorellidium tetrabotrys
TCCCAAGTAAATATCTGTGTAACACCTGATGTTTTAATTACTACTTCGGTCATATGACCACCATACTGTTCAGCGTAGTTAATTGAAAAGTTTTCATCAGTAAGATAAGCTAAGTGAGTATCACAGAAGTCTTCAAGTTCTTCTTTTGGTGATAAACTTTCATTAAGCTGCTCTTTCTCACCAGATAAAAATATATCTATATAAGATACTTTGTGAATAGGTAGTGTATCCAATTCAAATTCAAAATTATCTCTCATATAACGATAATTATCCTCACCTAAAAATCTAATCTTTTCAATCGACTTAAATTCTTTACACATTTCATAGTTGACCGTTCCAGCAACCTGATTTGTTACTTTTATTTGAACTTGCTCTGGGGTAACATCATATATTTTAGCATATTTATTTATCCCCGTTAACATAATTTTTTTAACAATTCCAGCTACCATAGTTTGTTTGTTTAAGTTTTCTTTGTAAAAATAATTATTTTATCCCTAATGCGCTACCTAATTTTGGATATTTTACAGCTAAATTATGTAAAGGCTTGTCTATACCGTAATCTTTAAGTAAGTCAGATGAATATTCAAAATTTTCTTTGTCAAAATTAAGGGTAGTATTAATTCCTAAAAATTTAATCCCCATAGTTCCTTTGAGTTGAATATTTATTGGCTTTCTAGTCCAAATATCAGACGCTAAAGATAGCGCAGAAACTTTAACTGCGTTTGCATCAATAGTTCCAGTAGCTTTTACTGTAAATATACTGTTAGGTAAAACTTTTATAGGAGTTGTAGATAGTGAACTTCCAAAAGGCACGTCCTTGAAATAAAATTGCAAATCATAACTATTCAATATTATCTCAAAATTAGATTTATTTGTAATATCGAAATCTACGGATACATTAATTTTATCATTCTCTACGCTTATAATATTAAAATTTTTTATATTATAGTCGTATTGTAAAGCTAAATTTACTTGAGATTTAAAATATCGGTACAGCCCAAAACCAAGTACACCTACACCGCCTAATATTAACATTGTTGACTTTTTCATTTTATTTTTTTCTTGTTAAAAATTTTACTCCTAGCAAAATAATTATAGCCCCGCCTATAATCACCGCATAACGCATCACGGTTTTATCTAATACAGATTTTTCAGATTCCAAAGCTTTTAATTCTTTTGTCACACTGTTTAGAAAATCGTTTATTCTAGTTGTTTCTTCCGTGTCGTATATTTTTCCTACTGGCATAATTTATAATTTTTCAATATCATAATTAGGCAATAATTTATATCCTTGTGCGTTTATTTTGGATACAACTGAAGCATTAAATTTATTCAAAGAAGTTTTTAAAGTTTGGTCGCCTGCTCTTGACCCTGTGCCATCTAAATGAAATCCTTCTTTCTCTATTATCTTATTAATTTCTCCTGCTGATTTACGATTATTAATCATATCGATAACTTGTTTTGCAAGTGTAGCTATTCTTTTAGCTTCAATATAGTTAGGACTAGACAATTCAGTAATAGACCTTGTTTGGTCTATCCCCAAAGCCAATAAAGCTTTTTGTAAATTTTCAGCAGTAAGTAAAGGTACTCCTTGCACTGGCGCAACGTATGGAGTTGCTTTTGGCTCTTCTACTTTCACTCCTAAATCAGTTAGCAATTTTGTATCTTCAGTTGATGGATATAATCCTAAAGAATCGTCTGCAACAGTCGTAACCGTTGAAGATTTTTTACCTTTTAAATAAAAATACGCTCCAGCCCCAACTACTGACAATAAGCTAATTCCTAGTATAGTTGACTTTTTCATTTTATTAATTTTTACTTTTTTTACTTAAAAAAATTATCATTAAAAAGGCTAGAATTAATACCGACCCTCCGATTATATTTCTTTTTTTTACTTCTGAAGCCGTTTGTGCCTCTATTCTTAATTTATCTTGTTCCGTGTAAGTTTCAATTATACTGCTAACATCTTTTTGCTTTATATTTTCTACTTTAGAAATACAGCCATAAACATCATACCACTTCTTTTTAGCTAACAAATAATTATTTGTAGCGTCTGCTTCAAAATTATTAAATTGTCTGCTCCAGTAGTCTTTATTTATTACAAGCAATTCTATTTGACGAGCTAATAACTCACAATCATCTGTGTATGGAAATTCTTTAGCTAAATCTTTTGATAATACTGCCATTATTTTTTCAATATTAAATATAAACTTGTTATTAATACAATCGCACCTATTCCAATGTAAATGTACTGCTCATTATTATTTTTAGACAAAACTTCGTTTTCCTGCTTAATAGCCATATCAGTAGTAATTTGACCTGTTTCAACTAATCGCTGGTACTCTATTTTATTTGCACAAGATAATTTAGAAAATTCAGTTTCCCTTTTATTTTTCAACTCAATTTCTTGATTCAACAACACACCATCTAAAGCGGTAAAACCTCCTGCCAATTTCTTTGTCTGTAATTCATCAATAATAATTATACTCTTACGCAATTTTTCATCGAGTAAAATACAATCAGAAACCTCTTGTTGTGTATATTTATTAACAGCCATATTTATTTACATTTTTTCAATGTCGAAATTAGGTAAGAGTTTATAACCTAAAGCATTTACTTTTTTAGTCATTTCTGATAATATTTCGGTTTTTGCTCTACTAGCGCTATAACAAGTTGTGGGTTTGTAATCTTTTCTTCCTGACAATTGCCATAGTAAAGAAACTGCGGACGATATAGCTCCAGGGTCTCCTCCATGAGACGAGGTGGCACATACTGTAGTTGTAGTAATTGTTTTTATATCACCAGCTATTCTTTTAGCTTCAATATAATTAGGACTTGCCAATTCAGTAATAGACCTTGTTTGGTCTATTCCCAAAGCTAGCAATGCTTTTTGTATATTTTCCAATGAAACAGTTGGTACATTTTCTATTGGCGCAACGTATGGAGTTGCTTTTGGCTCTTCTATTTTTACTCCTAAATCAGTTAGCAATTTTGTATCTTCTTTTGTTGTAGCTGTTGTAGTTTTTGGGGCTAATCCTAAAGAATCGTCTACAGCATTAGAAACTGTTGAGGATTTTTTACCTTTCAAATAAAAATAAGCTCCTGCCCCTGCTAAAGCTAATGTACCGAATACTAATATTGTTGAATTTTTCATTTTATTATTATTTTAAAAATTTGTAAAGTAGTATTGCAGAAATTGCTATACCCCCATACAAAATGTAATTAGGTTTTTGTACTGTAGATAATGTAGTAGGTGCACCCTCTCCATTACCCTCGCTTATTGTTTCAATTGAACTTTCATAACCTCCCGAAGTTACATTAGATGCGCCACTTGGAGCGCCACTTGGTGTGTCTAAATCATAAACTTTCACATTTGTAAAGTCTGGCTCCACAATTGAGCTAACACCAGCTTTAACTGGAGCTTGGACAACTGGAGCTTGGACAACTGGAGTTTGAACAACTGGAGCTTGGACAACTGGCTGACTTACGGGCGCAACAACAGTTTGGCTTGGTTGAACTATTCCCATACATTTGTCAGTAAGCATTTTTCTATACTCTAGCGCTCCTTCTGATGATGAGAATCTCATTCCAGACATTGTTTTAACCGCACTGTCATCGCATAGTTCACGTTGAGTTTTATTAGTTGCAACTTGTATTGGTTGTGTAATTGCCATAATTTTAAAGATTTGCGTTTTTAATTGTTTTTTGTATCAAGTTATAAGTAAGCGGATTAGAATACCCAACTTCCTTACCAAGCCATTCAATTAAATCTAAATTATTGTATCCGAAAATATAGGCACTAACTGTTGGGCTTCCGTCTATATAATAGCTTTTTCTACCAAAAGAGTTGTAGACTTTTCTAAAATCTTCCTTTTGTTGTAATTTATTTAGAATATCGTAAATAGCACTTGAATTAGTTCCAAATCCATCCATTGCATTAAATAATTGGTTTGCGTAGTTATTAGCTATAGCATCTGAAATTGTAGATTTTGTAATATCTACCTGAACTGGCACAAATTCTTTTGCCCCAACACTTTTATCTTTTAGAAATGAGCCAATACCACCTTGCAATTTTTTAATAATGGAATATCCGATTGCAACAATAGCAATAGCACCTCCAACATATATTAGGGGCTTTTTATTGTTAGCAATAAAATCACCCGCTTTTGATATAAATTTAGAATCCATTTTTTTTAATTTTTATTTAATAGCTTTTCCGCCCTTTGTATTGTACGTGTGAGTTCCAAATGCAAATGTAGGAGCATTTGCTTTTACAGCATTAGCCCATGCAGAAACATATAGTGGCTCGAATGTAAGTAACATTGACTTGCTAGAAGAATTTCCAGAAGAAACAATTACATCTACATCACCAGTTTTTTGATTCCCTCTTACCCTTGAATAAAGAAAATATCCGCCAACGGCTAAAATTATCAATCCTGCTATTTTAAAATTTCTATCTTTCATTTTTATTGTTTTTTAGTAATTAATCCTTTTATTGTCAACCAAACATCTTCCACTATTGGCGGAGTGCTTAAAGATGGGGCTTCCATTGGTGGAACAGTTACAGATACGCCTCCATTAACGAACCCCGTATCGTCTTTTTTTGTAATTGTAGATTTATTTCTTGTAAAGTACAAAATGACTCCAACTGCAATTAAAGAACCTCCTACTATATAAAATCCTTTGTGTTTCATTTTTATTTATTTAATTGATTAAGTGTAATTAAACTAAGACCAGTCGCATCTTTTAATCTAGCTTGTGTTTTAACTCCAAAAATGCCATCTACGACAAGATTTCCAAGTTGTTCTTGTAGCAACATAACTTCAAGACCAGTTGAGCCTAATGATAAATATTTGTCTTTGTCGGCAACTGCGCTAGGCTCGTCTATATTAGGGTCTTGTGATGACTTTGTTGCGCCTTTTAAAGATTTGTTAATAATGTACAGAGCTACTAAAACCGCCCCACCAATAAGTACATATTTTCGTGTTTTTGTGTTCATAATTTTTATTTTAAAAAGGTACTTTACTCATAAATTCATCCATCCATTGTTTTTCAGTAATTTCTACTGTTGGGGCAATATAATCTTCTGGCATTTTTTCTATACCAGTATTGTCCATTTTATAATATTTACTATCTCTTTTTTGATATAGAACAGCTCCAACATTTCCACCTACAACATCTGCTTTTTTTGTTATTGGGTTTATAGTTGATGAATATTTTAAATCAGTAGCTCCGACAAATCCTCCCATCACACCTGCTTGTTTTGTTATTGGGTTTAAATCAGTAGTGCTAACTGCAACCGATGTAATAGAATCAGGCTTGTTTTTCATAATTTTATAAGCTAAGTACCCAATTACCAAAACCCCCGCACCAATCAAAATTTTTTTGTTATCTATTTCCATGTTTATTTATTTTTATTTTTTATCTAATTTAACAACTACTACATCTGACCTAAACCAACGTAAAGACGGGTCTTTTTCTACCGTGATACTCCAATTAAAATTCTTTTTAACATCGTACAATTTATTAGAGTTTTCTTCATTTACAGCAAACCATAATTTTTTATCATCCCCTAATTTCACGGTAACTACTTTACCTATAAATGTTTTTTTCTTTGGTATTTTACCAGCTATGTTGTGAAATATACCATTGTTTATATTAGCACCCATTCTTACGTTTACATTGTCCACGAAAGTATATATTTTTTGCCCTATATAATTTTGGTATTTTTTGTCGTTTAATGCTTTTTCTAAACTAGTATTATAATCGCTAACCGATAAAGGCTTTTCTATTCCAGTAGCTATTCCCGAAGAAACAGTTTTACCACTTGCATTGTTGTAATCAAACTCAATGTTTTCATCATCCAATATCCCAACATCATTGTGATTCCGTTTATTTTTTAAAAATAAATATATAGCAGTTCCAACGGCTAAAACCCCTGCACCAATCAATATTTTTTTGTCTATCTTCATAATTTTATTGTAAAATCATTTTGTTTTTCTCGAAATTTTTGATGAACGCATCGATTCTGTCAAAACGCTTTTTGTTCTGCTCGCTAGGGCTTTCTTTGAATACTTCTAAAAACGCTTGATAACCTTCAATTCTAGGATAACCTAAACCTAAGTATATCAATAACCCATTTATATCTGCTTCGCTCTCATCGTCCATATTTTCATTCAAATAGTAATGTGAGAACTCATGGCATAAAATAGCAAACTTCATAGGCACTGTATAAGTATCAAATTCTTTTTTAGATACCTGTATCCTGCCAGTTACTTTTGAAATCCTAGCTGGTGTAGCCAACGTATTTCCGTTTTTACCAATAATAGTAGGAACGAACTCAATTAAAAATTCCCCATCGTCAGACTGATAAGACTTCCCAGATTCCAAATAAGCCGAATTATAACAAAACCTTTGTGCGAAATCTACAAAATAAGCAATAGTTCTATTTTTTATATCTATAACGTCCAGTCTTTTTTCTAAAGGCGTTTTGTCAATCGATATTATTTTAATATTTTTCTCTTGCTCCTTTGGTATATTACCTCTTTTTTCATCATAAATAGATATTACTAAGGTGTTAGAAGTCAAAGGAAGTCTAATATAAAAAGTTTCTTCATTTGTAACAGTCTTGTACCTATTTGTAAAAACAATTTTAGGTTTTAATTCGTCAAATATTTTTATCCTAACAACAGTAGGGTTATCTACAGCCAACTTAATAACCAAACACATTTCGTCGTACCTTGTCTGAAGCCTAAAATTCATACCTAATCTCTTTTTTTATAAATATTGTATCCAATAGCTCCTACAATTACTAAAACACTTGAAATTAAAACCCATTTGTTTAGCCCCAATACAGTGTTAGAATTTGTTTTCGCTAACGGTAAACTTTGATTATCATTATCTATTATACCAACACTAGCTTTAATGGATGCTATGGAATCATTTATTAATTTATTAGGAATTAACATTCCTTTCTGCTTTTCTCTTTCAATCCAATTCTTAAAACTTAGTGTAGTTCCACTTTCTTTCCAAAGTTGATTAGCACTTTTTTCTGATACTTCTTCCATTTTTGTTGTTATTTTTTAGTTTCTTGTAAAGCGTCTTGCAATCCCTGTTGTCTAGGTTTGTAATAACCGAAGTATAGATACACTAAAGCACCTACACCACCAATTATTAAAATATTGCCAATTATTTTTTTGTCCATGGCTATAAAAATTAATTTAAAAAATTAACCTTTTTGGCTCTTTTTCCAAGCACTACCTACAATCCAAACGGTAGCAAAAAGTACCAATACACTTGCTCCCACGCTAACCAAAGTTGCAGTAAGAGATTTTTTCGTTTTATCCGTTGAAGTAGCTGTTGTCGGTGACACATTTTCTATAATATCATTCATAACTATTGTTTTTAATTGTTTTAATTATTTTTAATTATTTTTATTTTTTAGAACATTCGGTACAATTATTCGCACCGTCCTTTAATCTTTGCACATTCTCCTTATTATTATGTTGTTTCCAAAGATAATAAGATAATCCCAATACGCCTAATGCGATGATAATTTTTGTGTTTTTTGATAAATTATTCATATTTTTTATTTTTAAAAAGGTATTCCGTTATCAATTCTGTATTGTGCAATCATGTAATAAGGAAACATTATCACCCCGTTAGGGTGCATTATAGACGGGTTTTGATTTAAGTTTCCAAACTGGTCTATATACATATTTTCATTATTTCTTAATTTAGGATTTAAAATCAAAGATTTGAAACCTTTATTTTCACCTTTCATTTGATTTTCTAATGCGTCAATTTTTTGTGAAAAATTAAGTCCGTCTGGTTCATGTTTCCATACAGCGTTTTCAGGCGTTACATATAACTGCTCACCATAATCATTATACAAGGCTTCTATTATCTTTCCATTTAATAAATTTACCTTACCCACTTGAGTTGGAGTAGAAAGACTTGGGTCGTAAACTGGTAGTCTTTTCAGATAGTCGTAGTATGGAACTAAATATTTATTTCTGTAATTTTCAATTAATTTAGCTGGAAGCATAATTGCATTATGATTTTTTACATAATATTTCCTCGTTTTATAAAGATATATAATGTTATCAGGTTTATTAGTGTAAAAATCTTCATTGTAGAAACCATCCGATTTCCCCGAAGCTAAATCCCCTACTGTATATTTTATTCTTTTCATAACAATGTTGCCACAACTATCTTTGTAGTATCTGCCATCGTCTTTCAAGTTAGGGTTTAATATTAAATTTCTTAGGTCTTTATCTGCGTTAACAACCTCATTTTCCACTATTTTAGCATCCCATACTTCGCTTGGTACTTCACAATTTACTTTAGCCTTATCCAAGGCTAGTTGTTGCTCGTCAATAACATCTTTAGGGCTAGGTTGCACATTAGGGTAAAGGTTTTTTATAAGCTCGGTAGCAGTAGGTTTTACTACTGGAATAGGAAGTGAATATCCTCCTAAAGATATTGAGTTAGTTTCATCTCTTTCGTATTTCACTGGTGTTCCAGTTGGAAAAACGACTGGTTTTTCAACGGGTATATTTTGAGCAACTTGATTTTCGGTAATTGCAGGAGTTATGTTTTCCGTAATTGGAGAGGCACTCACTAAACTAGTACTAATTGGGGCGTTGCTCACTTGAGTTGTGCTCAATGGATTGAGGCTCAATGCAATTTGTTGAGAGAAATCAGAAACAACTGGTTTGTTTTTGTTTTTCAACAAATAATACCCAATTCCACCTAACGCTAATACGCCTAATAAATTTGATGTCTTCATATTTTTTTTAAAATGGTATTCCGTGATTAATCCTATATTCTGCGATTCTACTAGCCGTTAGCTCAACTTTTCCATCATTTACCATATTTCCAAATTGGTCAATATAAAAACCATATCTATTTCTAGCTTGAGGATTGTTAACTAGAAAATTTGAAGCCATTTCACTAAGACTTCTTCTACCTAAAGGTGCTTCCATCATTTGTTCCATTATATAATCCTTATATCCACCAACATTATAATTAACGGGAGTAATTTGCCATTCTCCATTTTCGGGATATTTGTAAATTGGATTTCTTTCATTAACATCACTGAAATCCATTTTTGGAAGCCTTTTTAAATACGCTTGCAATGGAGCTAAATACTTATTTCTATATTCCTTAATTAAATTAGATGGCAATATGTAAAGTTTATCACCTTTAATGTAAAAACTTATTGGCTCGCTAACTCTATGACCATTAACGATTTTATTAGTCGGTTTAGAAAAATTACTCAATTCACCATGATACATCCCATTTGGAATAACCTTATTAGTATCTAGGTAACTACGTACTAAATGTTGCCAATTTTTTAAATAAACATTTCCGCAACTATCTACAAAAACCATATTTCCACTTTCTTTTAATTGTGGGTCTACAATTAATGGTTTTATAACAAAATGATAAGGAGAATTATACATGTACCATTCAAGAATGTTTTTATCCCATCCATCAGTAGGTACGCCACAATTTGTTTCAATTCCTAAAGGAACTAAAGCAGTTTCTATTTTTGGACTAGGAGCGCTTATTGGCGTAGTAGTCACTGGGGCAATTTTCACTGGCGAAGTGCTCGCTAAATTAGAACTTATTGGCGTAGTAGTCACTGGGGCAGTATTTACTTGCGTGGTAGCCACTGGAGTGTTGCTAACTAGCGAATTACTCAATGGAATAGCGCTTGTGGTAGCCGTACTAAAAGGAGTATTACTACTTACTGAACTGGCACTAGTTGTAGCAGTACTCAAAGGAATAGTACTACTTAAAGTATCGTTAACCGACATAGCGCTAACTGGAGTAGTATCAAGTGAAATTTGTTGAGCAAAATCAGACACAGCTGGTTTATTTTTGTTTTTCAACAAATAATATCCAATTCCACCTAACGCTAGTACGCCTAATAAATTTGATGTCTTCATGTTTTTTTTTAATATGTTACTCCATTAGCCTTTCTCCATTCCTCAATTCTTTTAGCGGTTTCAATTAATACTCCATCAGGAAAAACTTTGCTAGGAGCTTGAATTAAATTTCCGTATTGGTCAATATAATAATTATTTTTTGACTTTATAGACGGGTTTTGAATTAAAAGAGCAATATCAGGGTTTCCGTTAACACTTTGTTGTGTTGTATATCCAAAGGAAGTATTAGTACTACCTTTTGTGTCTAAACTTGCTGGAGGGTTGACCCAAGTTGTATTAACTGGCGGTTGAAAAAGAGGCTGTCCAGTAGAAGTAAGTTCTACAACTTTTAAAGGAGCTAATGCTTCCTCTATTTTAGGACTTGCATTATTAACAACTGGAGTTGTTTCAATTGGAGTTGTTACAACTGGAGTTGTATTTACAATACTTTGACCTTCATTTTTTGCAGTCAATGGAGATGTAATTAATTGTGTTTTTTTATTTTTCAATAAATAATAACCAATACCTCCTAAAGCTAGTATTCCTAATAAATTTGATGTCTTCATTTTTTTTTTTATTTTATTGTTGACTTTTTTTCCAAGCTTTTCCAGCTACATAAGCGTAACCATAGACTACTGCAAAAGATACAGCAAGCCCTATTATTCCATTTATTAAATTTGGTGTTTTCATTTTTTTTTATTTTTTATTTTTTAATTTTCTTCTCGTAGAGAAGCGTATGTAATTTCTTCTCCAGTTTCATCAATATAACCTACTGTAGGAATAGCATCTAATTCTGCTTTTGTAACTGATTTAGGCTCTGAACGACCATAAGCATCAAATGCTTTTGGACTCATAAAACCATATTTTGTACCCTTTATAACTAGAAAAACAGCATTAGTAGGGTCTTCTTTCCATTGTATTGTATAAGCAGGTACGTTAGCTACACTTACGTTTGTCGGAGCTACATTTACAACATTGCTATCGGAAGCAGTTTTCTTTTTTTTCATCATGTAGTAAACTACACCTAATAGAGCAACTGCTCCAACTCCCATAATAATTTTTTTATTGTCCATTTTTTTTATTTTTTAGTTACGATAATTGCGGTTGCTATACCGCCAACAATAGCTCCAATAAGACCGCTTACATAAACATTTTTGTCTTTGTAGTGTCCTATCATTAATCCTAGTACAAGACCAGTAACGGCTCCGTTTACAGAAGCTTTTGAAGTATGCAATAGAATGTCTCTCTTGTCTTTATTTACAATGCTTTTAACATCCGCCATATAATCTTTTACCTCTTCCATTTTTTTTTACTTTCTAGTTACGGCAAAAATAATACCCCCCAAAATAACTACTCCTCCAACCGCTAATGCGATATAAAGAGTTTTGCTTCCAGATGGTTTAGCTTGTGCGCCTTGTAGTTGTAACTCTATTTGATGAGTTCTCTCTTGCTCTAAAGCCAAAGCATCTTTAGCTTGTTGAGCAGATAAATTAGCCTGACCTTTTAATAATTGAGCTTGTTGATTAGCTTGAAAAGCTGAAGTTCCTAAGCCTAATAAAGCGTTCACTCCGCTACCTATGGTACTTTGACCCGCATCCGATGAAAAGAATCCCATAATTAAGAGTTTTTATTTTTAACTGCATACCATATTCCACCTCCAATTACTACAACTCCCAAAATTGCCAAAACCACATAAAGAGTAGTGTTGGATTTTTTAGAAACATCTGCAATTTGTTCCTCTGGAATAACTCCACCACTTTGCGCATTTACAACAGAGGCATTTGCTAAAGCTCTATTTGTTGCATTGGTATCTAATTGCAAGTAAGCATTTAGAGATTGACCAAAAATATTAAGTGCTTTATCTAATGTAAATCCAGTTTTAGGTGCTGTACTAACCGTACTAGCTGTGGTAGGCGTAGTAGCTGTAGTTGAATTTGTTGAAAAAATATTAGTGCTAAAAGGACTTGGAGATACGCTAAACATATCTGAAAAAGTACCGCTTGCATTACTATATCCACTCATTGCAACCATAGTTTCTATGTTGCTCGGATGACTTACAAAAGATAAGAACTCTTTTTTAAAGTTTTTTGAAACTTTTAAAAGTTCAGTTACAACTTGAGCTAACTGATAGTCGCTTAAATTATCGGGTGCTTGTACACCATTTTTTAAAAGTAAGTTTGTAACTTGCTCTCTATTATTATTTATGGCACTTATAATTATACTTGCTCCTAAATTTACTTGTTCTTCCATTTTATTTATTTTTTAAAATTAAAACAGTTGCTATGAATAAACTAGCAACAACTAATATAGCGTTTGTTTGATGCGCTAGAATGTTAGAGTTTGAAGCGCTAGGAGGGCTACTCACCGCTACACCGCTTCCACTAGCGTTCATATAATGCTCATATTTTTCTTCGTGTCTTGCCTCATGTTTTTTACTACATGAAGAACAACCACATTCTTTTTTTTCTGGAACCGATGTTTCTTTAGAAAATAATTCCAAAATAATATCCTTGTCAGGATGTATTTCCATTACCTTTCTCAAAGCTGGCTCACCCTCTTGTGCTATCAATTCGTTTAGACTTTGACCTAAATTGCTTCGGTCTGTTATTTCATATCCAAATGAAGATATAACCGCTACGGCTCCCTGCGGATTCCTTGTTGCAATATCATTATAATCTGACATAGTTTGTGTTTTTAAGCAAAAAAGAGCAAGTTGACTAAATCAGACTTGCTCTCTTTTATTATACATTAATTTGATTTACCTCAATAACATAAATTATTGTGCAATTCTAATGGTTTGTCCATTAGTAACTGGAGGCGTACCAAATTGTCTGCTAACTGATTGTCCACCTAAAGCACGAGCAAGGTTTATGTTGTCTGCTGGGTAGAAGTAAAGTTTTACAGTTGCATTTGCAAGAACTTGACGGATGATGATTTTTGTGAAACCATCAATACGGTAAGCATATTTCATTGCAATGATTGTAGTTTGTTGCTGATAAGGGTCAATAGTTGGAACTAAAGTCTTTTGAGCCAAGTTACCATTTGCGTCTTTCGTGTTAACAGAAAGAGTTTCCAATACTTGATTGGCGGTAGCTGATTGAATGTAGGTTAAACCAACAGAATATGGGTTATTCATAAATTGGTACAACATTTCTCTATAAGAAATATCGGAAATACCAGAACTAATTGTTACTGAACCAATTACTAAACTTCCATTTGCATTGAAACCTGCATTGTTGATGTATTGGTAAGAACCAAGTACTTCAAAGTTTGTTACTGCTGAACCAGACGTAGATGTAATATCTATGATGTATGGTTGAGATGTTTGAGCCTGCTGACCCATTGAGGTTCCTCCTGCATTGAAGAAATCGTCTCCAGTGAATGATAAATCACTATCGATAAATCCGTCTGCATTAGAGAAATTCTCCATTGCGCTTCTTTGCGCTCTTGCTAAATAATTTCTTACTGACATTTTTTTTGTTTTTTGTAATTTTTAAATATTTTTTTCTACTCTTTTTTTTCGTTTGGCAAGCTAATCTTAGAAGATAAATATTTTCTATCTACCCAATTAGCTATTAAAACTCCACCGATTACGATGACTAATGTTTTTGCAATTGATACAACTTCGTTTTTCATTACAGAATGACTTTAACTAAACTTATTTTAAATAATTATTATATTCAGATATAATAACAATTCAAAATTATATTAAATCCAATGTTTATCAAGGCATTTACTTACAAATAAACTGAAATAATTTTTTCACAAGAGTTTTTTTTAATTTACAAAGCATAAAAAAACCACCGTTTCCGATGGCTCATTATAGCGAATAAGGCTTATGTTTAGATTTATCTAGTTATTAGCACTCCTCCTATAAAACCTATTCCAATCTTAAACAAATTAGTATCGTACCATTTTTTAGGATTAACTACTTCTATGTGCTGAATAGTATTAGTTTGCACGAATGGGTTTGCGTGTGTTATATCAGTAGTCTGAGTTTGCTTTCCTAAAAACCATTTTCTTTTAATCCCGCTAACTAAAATTACGCTATCTGGTATTGACAGTTCGGTTATTGAAATTCCTTTTTGGGTTGACTTATAAGCTATATGATACCACTCCTTTAATACGCTATCATTTCTCTCAAATACACAAGGTATAGTATCTTTATACCTAAGTTCTATTGTATCAAATTTAGTAACGGCAATGTATCTAGTTATGCTCTTTACCTTATTAAACTTATCGACAAGCTCTTTTATCCTCTTGTCCTTTAATAGTATCGAATTTTTTAGCTGTGCTTTATCATAGGACAAAACCTCAACGCTTGTAACTAATTGCCCATTTTTCAGATTGTAAAAATTATTCTCTTTGTTCAAAGCATTTATGTTCGCTAATTGAACTCTTTCGCTTTCGCACTTTGAAAAAAGTGATGATGCAATTATTAATAGCCCCAATGCTAATAATGTGATTAGGAACTTCTGTTTGTTAAATGTGTTTATTGTCATGTTTGAAATGTTAAACTATAACGTACCCTTCTGAGTTACGCTCTTTGTTGATTAATACCCTCCAATTGTTAAATCCTATTTTATCGAAATGAGGCATATCTTTAAAAGAAGTCCAATTTCCGCCCCAATTCCAACCGTGTTTCGCAAATACTTTTACACATTCATCCCAATCAGCTATACCATCGTTATCCCAATCTTTATGAGTATCCCAACTTGCTGTTTTACCATCAATTATCAATACAACATCTACGGCAAAACCAAAATTATGTATTGATTGACCACCTTTTGCATTAGTTACTTTTGGTCTTTTCTTGTAAAGAGCATCTTGCTCGGCAAAGGTTCTTAAACCTTGCGATATTCTAACTTGTGACCTCCCCTTTAATGAATCATTACATTCATTGATTATTTTGGTCATTTCTTCTCTTACGGAAGGATGCAGTTTTGCTATCCTATCCGATGTTACCTTGTCCATTTGCTTTTGCTTTATAAATTTTTTCTACTATGTTTATTGCCCCTTCTACTGACATATAGGTAACGGCAATTATTACCCAGTCTCCGCTTTCAATTGATTTCATAAAAAGCCCAGTTGATGCTACTGCAAAAACTATCAGCTTCCTGCTAATCCATTTAGATACTAACGCATCTATGTACTCTTTTCTACTCATTTTAAATAAATTTTTTTGATTAAAAAATTGATTATTTATTGTAAAGATAATATTTTTTTTTATATTTGTGTTGTCGGAGTGGAAGCCGAAATAAAAAATTAATTAAATTCCCGTTAAGATATAGACTTCCACCTATTGACTTTCGGGTTTTTACTTTTATGGAACATTACAAAAATTTAAGTTTAGAAGATATTGTCTATACAGATGATAATGGGATTAATTGCGTTGAGCAATGGAAAGATATTCCTAATTACGAGGGATTATATCAGGCAAGTGATTTAGGCAGGATTAAAGCGTTGTCTAAAATTAGAAATCATTCATCAAATAAAAGTGTTTTCTTGAAAAAAGAAAAAATATTAAAACAAACAATTAGCGGAAAATATTTACAGGTTAACCTATATTTTAATTTAAAAAAGGAATGTTTTCTGACACATCATTTAATCGCAGTTACTTTTTTAAATCACAAATCAAATAGATATAAAATTCATATTGACCACAAAAATAATATTCAAAAAGATAATAGACCGATTAATTTGCAATTAATTACGCCACGAGAAAATAGTACTAAGGATAGCTCAAACAAAACTGGTTATACTGGAGTTAATGAAAGAGATGGTAAATTTCAAGCAGTAATTCAATTTAATGGTAAAATTGTTAATTTAGGTTATTTTTATTCTCCAGAATTAGCGTCTGAAAAATATCAAGAAGCAGTTTCATTAATTAAGCAAAGCAAAGATATTACTCATTTAATTAGAGAAAGGTTTAATGAAAATGGATTTACTGGTGTATGTAAAAATAAAAAAAGGTTTCAAGCAAGAATAAATCATAAAGGTAAATTTTATAGTCTTGGAAATTATGACACACAAGAAGAAGCTGGATGGGTTTATTTGAAAGCATTGGGGCTATCTAAACAAAACAAACCATTTGACCATTTAATTAATCAATATGAAAGCCAAACAAAAGCAAAAGGAGTTTATGTAAGTGGAAATAAATTTAGAGTAAGAGTTTATTCTAATGGTAAAAATATTGGATTAGGAACTTACAATACTTTAGAAGAGGCAAATGATTGTTATAACGAATATGTAAAAAATAAAAAAGCCAACTTAAATTAGTTGGCTTAATGTTTAATCTAAATAGTACTTAATTATTCTGTCTTTATGGTATCTAACCGCACTTTCTGGTGTGTGAACCTTTGTGCCTTTACCTAAATCCCTTTTTTGCAACATAGGGGTAATTAACTTTTTATAATTTTCGGAAATGTATTGCTCGACTATTGATTCAAATTTTTTTCGGTCAACACCTTTAATCTTTTCATCATCAATGTCCACGTAGCAAAAGAATCTTTGATTATTTAAATTAT
>JAUKPS010136215.1:0-16419 GCA_032273165.1 Chlorellidium tetrabotrys
GGAGATGATGCAGATTTACGCTGAACTCAAAAGTGTTGTTGGGTTTTATTCTGTAGAGAAATACGCCCGAGCCATTGAAGCCAAGTTAAAGGAGAAAAACACATGAACCAAGAAATGCAACGGATCATGGAAACGCTGATGCTGATCGAGTTCTGGCCCCGCAAGTGGCCCTGTTTTGCTGTTGGGTTTGTGAGTAGCGGCAACGAGTTTGTGCTGCACTTGTATGTGATTTGTTTCCGTATTAGATGGGGGTATTGATATGAGTGATCTTACACAAGCGTATTACGATAAAAACTATTTTGACAAAGCGCATTACGAAGCCATGCGCCAGTCCGACAAAATGAAAATTCGCCCTTCCGATTCAGTTGCGGGCGTCAAGCGGTTAAGGCCGCATATACACGCCGAGTTTATTCACGCTTGGGCTGATGGCGCTCAGATTGAATGCCAAAGTGCTGATGGTAGGTGGGTAACGCTGCCCACTCTTGCATGGGATTCACTTAGTAAATACCGTATCAAGCCAGACCCAGATGTTGTCTTGTATTATTGTGAACCCCATCTTCGCAATTCAGGACACGTATCTAAATACGACGATGACAACTTAAAAGTTACCTTTGATGGTATGACAGGCAAAATTAAATCAGCGGAGGTGATATGACTGACACGGCGAAAGCATTTGATGCTGTTGCGGCTTTAACTGAAGACGGCTGGATATGGGATGGCGATCAATGGCAACGACCGCCACAACAAGAGCCTGTGGCATGGATGTCTCTCAATGATTATGACGATCGAGTGTCCGTGTACGCCGCCCCACCACAACGCCCTTGGGTCGGGCTGACGGATGAGGAAATCAACTCATGGGACTTGCCAGTTTTGCCGACACTTGCTGTGTTTGTCCGGTTTTTGGAAGCTAAGTTAAAGGAGAAGAGCACATGAACCAAGAAATGCAACGGATCATGGAGGCGCTGATGCTGATCTATGGCAGAGACCTACAGGCTGCAACTATCACGGTGTTGCTCAAAGATGGCGACACGGCAGTTCGCTTTTTATCCTCAACCTTTCCTCAAGTGGAGAAGACATGAATGATCTTGCTGCTGAATCGGACAAAGCATGAAAAAAAGATATGTCTGTGCTCTATGTGGTTCTATCTTAGTCAACTGTAGGTGTGATATTGAATGAATAGGGTTACTTCATGGTATCCAAGTGATACCAAGCCTGTACGAGAAGGGTTCTATCAGACCCAACACTATGGATGGCGAGGATGGTCATACTGGTGTGGTTATTGGTGTAACCAAACCAAGACAAAGATACGGCAAGGTAAGTTGCCGGGAGATCAAAACAAACAATGGAGAGGATTGACCTATGACTATCGGCGTTAGTTTTAACAAGAGAATGCAAAAGTGGACAGCAAGAGCTAGAAACACGCATATAGGAGTTTTTGATACAGAAGAAGAGGCTATTAAAGCCAAAAACTATTTTGCACAAGAAAACCTTATTCCAACACCACGTAAGTCCCAACCTTTCTTTTCTATTACGGCTTCTAATTCTGTCTTTACTATGGCAGATTTCCCAACAACTAGGAGAATGCGAGATGCGAATCGGTAACAAAGAGAAGGTAGACCTATACGACGAACTGTTTGCTTTTAGTGTGTTGCTTTTAATTGTGATGATCCCATTTGGTTTGGGTTGCATCATCGGCTACATCTGTCATCCTTAAAGATAAATATGAAAATAGATTCTGAAGCAGCTTATAAAAACATGGCACAAATATACGACATGCAACAACGATGGAAAAAGGAAGCTGAGCAATATGCTAAGTCAACTCCATCTTGGGAATATGTTATTAAGGACATGCAAGAGAGAAATAAAATGGGCGCAGAGAAGTACAATAAGTACCTTTCTCCTGACACCAACGAAGACATGCTTCAGCATATGTATGAAGAGCTATTAGATGCTGCTGTCTACATCAAAACTCTCATACTCCAACGAGACAACCATGACCATAAAACAGAAAAAGGATCATAAGAATAGAGGCAGCAAAGAGCCTATTACATGGGAAATAAAGAGGTACGGTGTAAAAAAGAGTCTGTTACAAAAAGCACTTCGTAACCAAGAAAAACACAAAGATTACTACAAGGAAGAAGTTGATGAAGAGTCCGTTTAAAACATCGTTTGCAGAAAACATCTTTAGGTTTAAGTATGCACAGAATCCCAGTGATACATGGGATCAACTTGCTGATAGGTTGGTAGAAGACGTTTGTGGTACTCGTCACGGTACTACAAATAAATTGATGTCTGATGGTGATCGTAAACAGCTTGCCCAGTACATCAAAGAAATGAAGTTTATTCCCGGAGGGAGGTACTTGTATTATGCAGGTCGTCCTTTTAAAGCTTACAACAATTGTTACTTGCTTCGTGCTGAAGAAGATACTCGTGAAGAGTGGTCGGCAGTTACTTGGCGAGCTATGTCTTGTCTAATGACAGGTGGAGGTATTGGAATTGATTACTCACGGCTACGTGCAGCAGGTAAAACTCTTAGTCGCACTGGAGGCACTGCTTCTGGCCCGATTCCACTCATGCACGCGATCAATGAGATCGGGCGCAATGTCATGCAAGGAGGCAGCAGACGTTCGGCAATATATGCGAGTCTTAATTGGCAACATCTCGATGCTAATAGCTTCCTTACTGTCAAAAACTGGACACCAGAAATAAGGGCTGCAAAAGAAAAGAACTTTAATGCTCATGCTCCTTTGGACATGACTAACATCTCTCTTAACTATGATGATGCTGCCCTAGGTGGCTTCACTATGGATAAGGGCCGTGTTACTAGTAGCGAACTAGCAAGCAATCCAGTGTTTCTCAAAAATGTTCGACAAGCAATGGAAACAGGGGAACCTGGGTTTTCATTTAACTTTGGAGACAAACAAAATGAAACACTCAGGAACGCTTGTACAGAAGTTACCAGTGAAGATGATTCCGACGTTTGTAATCTTGGATCAATCAACCTCGGTAATATCGAGAGTCTTGAGGAATTCAGAAGCATTGTCAGCTTGGGTTCCAAGTTCCTTGTTTGTGGAACTCTCCGAGCAGATTTGCCTTACGACAAAGTTCATAAGGTTCGAGAAAAGAATCGACGACTTGGGCTTGGTCTCATGGGTATCCATGAATGGCTCCTCAAACGAGGAGGCTCTTATGATGTCTCCCCAGAACTCCACCAATGGTTAAAGGAATATAAAGATGGATCAGAACTTGCCGCCAACGATCACTGTGATCGACTGTTTATCTCTCGTCCAGCAGCATATCGAGCGATTGCCCCCACTGGAAGCATTGGTATCCTTGCAGGTACTACAACAGGAATTGAACCACTATTCGCTGTCGCTTACAAAAGGCGTTATCTTACCGATGGTACAAAGTGGAAGTACGAATACGTTGTTGACTCCACCGCAGACCTCCTCATCCGGGAATATAATCTTACCCCCGACAAAATTGATACTGCCTACAAGCTGAGTCACAACTATGAACAACGAATTAGATTCCAAGCAGACATTCAAGATTACGTTGACATGTCAATTTCAAGCACCATCAACCTCCCCTCGTGGGGTAGCCGGGATAATGATGAGTCCTGCGTGGTGGGGTTCTCTAAGGTACTGGCTCATTACGCACCTAGGCTACGAGGGTTTACATGTTACCCAGATGGAAGTCGAGGAGGCCAACCCCTAACGGAAGTACCTTACGAAGAAGCCATGAAGCACAAGGGTGTTATCTTCGAAGAAAATGACATCTGCGACATCACAGGTAAAGGTGGTAGCTGTGGCGTGTAACTAGTAACATCCTTGGGTATATTTTTTATTAATATACTCAAGGCTCACAGGCATCAGATCAAAGGCTCCATCTTTAACGTCATGGAGTACAAGAAACCCTCTCCAATGATTCTGATTACCCTGTGGGCCTAGATAGTCCTCATGATGCTCATAACAAGACCCTGCTATCACAGACGTTAGCAACCGTCCATCAGCTCTATACCCCGTAGTAATCTGAAGACCTTGTTGGTGACCAGCAATAGAAGACATAGAAGTCTTACGAAGCTGAGCAGCAGCAGTACCAGCAGGTCTACCCATCATTCCAGTAGTGAAGTAGTGGCTAAAGGCTATACCTTCAATCAAGACTACCTCTAAAAATGGATGTACTTCCCAACCAAACTTCTCATAGCACAGGTTGCCTACGGACAATAGGCCATCAAGGTTAGGATGATCGTTAACCGTTTTGTTGATACGGTTCTCATGGTTGCCTAGGGTCATAACCATACGAGGCTTGTAGCGCTTTTCGTGGTTCTTCTTAGCCTTCTTATTCCAATCAACAATTGGAGCTAAGAGCTGTGCCATAGCGTCCTTACTAGATTCAATATCTAGTTGGTACCTACGACCCTCAAAGCTCTTCTTACCTACGTCATACGAGCTAAGAGAAGGCATGTCAGCGAAGTCCCCAATGCAAACAATAATCTCCGGACGTTTCTCCAAGATGTATTGCCCAATTTTATTGAGGTAAGTAAAGTCATTACCCGGTTTAGCTTGTACATCAGGTAGTACTAAGATGCGCGTCATTTAGCTGCAACTCCCTGTACCTTTTCAACTGTACGGAGTCCACCAAGACCAAGCATACCCATAAGAATAGGTAGCATCTCAGCAGTATCCGCAGGTTGCATCTTAAGCTCATGACCTAAGTAAGCAGCCACAAACAAAGCAATCTTAAGACCAATCCAATTCCAAGCACAAGCAGCACCACACACCCAACCAATAGCAGGTCTCCAACCGGAAACAAACACAGAAGAATTAACAGCCTCTACCTTGTTAATATCAAGTTGACCTTGAACAACCATTACAGCAGCAGCTAGTTGTTGCTTCTCTGCTTCAGATTTATCAGGCCATATTTTATTGATTACAGCGTCTGCGAGTCCAGATATGGCTCCCAAACCAGTTATATCTAAGCCCATATTATTCTCCTAGGAATAGGTCTTGTTCTGCAAGCCTACGGTTAAGAAGTCCTGGAATGTGCTCCTTACCAACCATATCCCACTTGAGGAACTGTTTATAAGCGCCATCAACATCACCGTTATTTAGCATACGAAGCAAGGTAGACTTGCTAAGAGCAGTAACACCTACGTTGTAAGCAAACACAACAAGAGCATCGAATTGATTTTGTGTAATGGTACTAGTAACACAGTTGTTCACACCAGCTACAGTGCGCTTTACATCATTACATAATAGTTCTGTAGCTTTCACTGGATCAATGATGTCATGTGGAGCAACACCATCACCAAGAACAATCAGATGACCATAACCCACAGTCATTTTGCCTCCAGAATCAGGGTAAGGTTTAGCCCTAAACCCTTCTACCTTCTTGATAAGGTTCAAACCTTTATCTGATAAGTTCATTATTAACTCACTTGTATTACTGAAAGGATCACACCAGCCGCAGCGGGGTGGATTGGAGCCACTGTACTTGCCGGAAACGTAACAACAGCAGCATCACCATTGAGGTTATGCCAATAGAACTCTAGGTATTGACCAGCAGTAAATTGGTAAGTGTACTGTACGCATATGACAGTATGTCCATCAATACTACCTTTCTTTACTGGCACAGCAACAACACTTGCTGATCCTGTTTGTGCTACACCATTAATGGTAGGCCAAATAGTAAAGTCATCGTAGTTAGCAGACGTATTCTTTAGCTGAATACTAATGATGATGCTATACACACCTGCATTTGTTACATAAATGCTATTAGAACCAGATGCCTTTGTAATACCAGAAGTGAAATCAACAGTATTAATTATAAGTTGAGTAACAACGTTTGATAGCGCTGTCTGGGCGGCAGTAGTATCTTGAAAAGCACCGTATGCTTTTGTTGTAGATGCAGCTTGAGAAATAGTTATAGATGCTGGAGCAATAGCAATCTCAATACCAGTACCAGCAGTAATATAAGCAGGAGTAAAACTATGGTCTAAAGTTTTACCAATTAAAACTTGACCATCCAATCCATTACCAACAGACAATGTGTTGGCATGTATGTCTCCACCTGTAATAGATACGTTGCTAGCATTTTGTGCTGCCATTGATCCAAAGACTGCATTGCTAAGTTTTTGAAACCAATCTCTCCAAACAAAACATTCTCCAATTTTATCTTGGGGAATAGGTGTGTTTTTAATAGCCATGTTATATGTTTAGCAGTACTTCTTGTTGGTGTATCCCATTTTCTTTAAGATGGGGAGTTGCTTTTCTAACCTACATCCGATGTCAATGCGGTAGCCAATGCTGTTAGGAATGTTGATCTTCTTCTTGAGAGTACCATAGCACTCCTCACGAGCTTCTTCGACAGTCTCACCTACACCAGTAACAATACATACGTAGTTACCCGCAGTAACAATCTGTTCTTCATTAAGCTTAACCTCACCTTTAACCATAGCAGGAGCTTTGCCACACATAGCTTCAGCAAGATGAACGTTCTTAATAACATCATCCATAGTCAAGTCAAACATAGGGTAGCCAGCAGATTCTTGCTTAGGAGTACCTTTGTCATGTGGATACGGAGGCATAGAAACAACTACACCACAAGCAATCTTGTTGCTAACCTTCAAGGTATCTTTACCATCAATAAGGTCTAACATCCACTCGGCTGGATCACCCTTGTGAAGAGCTTGTTGGATCATAAACAAAGGCCATCCAGGTCTCATAGTGAACTCCAAAGGCCAAGGACACCCGTCATCATCAATGATGCAGTTGACATCAATGTAACCCGTGTAGCGTAGCCCCTTGAGGAAGTCTTCCAAGGGCTTTAGAACAGCGTCAGCAAGCTTAGAGTCTTGTGTGTAGTAGACGATGGTACCTTCTTCACCAGTAGACACACCCAAGTCACCAGCAAGGAGCTTCTTGAACTCATGGTTGATACAGAAGTGTTCGGAGAATCCTTTAGGCCCAAACCAAGAACCAACAGCTACCTCATAGCCACCATGAAACTCTTGGAGGATAAACTCACCCTTGTAAGCATTGTTCTTCTTCCACTTCTGGAGCATGAACACCATGTCAGCAGGAGACTTAGCTACATAGCTGAGAGCCTTGTCACCGTCTCCTAGTGGCTTAGATACGTACCTCTTGTTGTTCTTAATAACATAAGCGATAGCATCATCGTACTTGGTAAACTTCTGGGAAGGAATGGTCTTGATACCAGCTTCATTCATTACCTTAGCACCGTACTCACGGTCTTGTTCCCAACGGTTAGTGTCAATAGATGGCCCAATGATTGGGTAACCTTGATCACGATACCGTTCGAGAGGATGAATGTAGTAGGTATTGTCCGTACAGAAGATAAGATCAGCCCAGTTCATGTGTGGTTCCCAAGCGGGAACACGAGTCAACAACCCACCATCACCAACCATAGACCTAGAACCATCTTTGTTATTACGGATGTAAGCCTTGACCTTGTGTCCGTAAGCTTGGCACCTAAGAGCAAAGTCCAAGCACACACCACCAGCATCAATAATAAGAATATTCATGGCCTATAGGTTCCCTGTTCACGTTTCTTAATACGACCCTTAGCAGCAGCAGCTTCTCTCTTACGAGCAGTTCTTTCAGCTTCTCTTTGCTTCTCAGTCTTAACTTTAATGTCTAGTTGCTTAGCAATAAATTTACCTTCACCACCATCCTCTTGCACAGCAGCCACAAGACTAGGAGCTTGTGGTATCTGTTTAACAGCATAAGAACCTATGTCACTAGCAATGTCACCCGCAGGATCATCTGGATGGTATATAGGTTTACCAGTAAAGATGTTCTTGTTAAATGCAGCTTGACCAAGAGTCAACAACATAGGATTGAAAGTAAACACAGGCCAGATCAAAGCACTAGCATCCCTCTCACCAGAAAGAACCTGTTCACCAGCATGTATCAAGTGGTATGGTCCTGCCCTACGTTGCTCTGCACCCTCACCAAACAAAGCTTGTGCTAACGAATCCATCATAGGATAGATAGCAGCCATAGCAACACCAATAGCGAGCATAGAGTCTACACCATCTCTAAAGTACCTACGACCTTCAACACTCGTAAGGTTCTGTGGATTTATATCCTTTATCGTATTGACGAGGGACTTTACCATACCATAGTGGTACCTAGAGAACATTGAGATGTTAGGGTTTTTAAGAGCTTTAGCTAAACCGCGACTACCAAGTACCTCTGGCCCCATCCTATAGTTAGGCATGTGTCTTTCTACTTCTTTAACACCATCTTCGGTACTCATCTTTGATCCAGTACGCTTCTCATGCCTATCCATAACCTCATGTAGATATTGAAAATACATTACGTCACGAGTAAACCACATAGCTTTCTGAGAAGCTTTAGATATACCGTTGTACAAGTCACCTACACTAGTACCCAACTTCTTAGCCAAGATTTTCATGTTACCTTGGTTCTCAGGAGTCTCTAGGTACTGCTTGGTAGCATGTTTCTGCATCTCTTCAAAGTAGTTGTTACGAGGATCAGCACCAAGAACAGAACCACCAGCACGAGCAACCTCCCTATAGAACGAAGTTTGTTGACCCACATCTCTCCAAGCCTTAGCACCAGAAGAACCAAGCCTAGACCAACCACCAGTAAGAGGAACCCAACCAGTAAACCCACGAGCATTAAACAAGTGCATTACTTCGTTGAACATATGTGGAACAGGGTTAAGCATCATGTTCTTTACAACTTGATTGCTTAGCTTCATCCACATAGTGTTGTCCCAAACCTTAGCAAAGTCTTCAATGATTGCTGCGGTCTTAGGATCAAAATGGTATCCCCTTAGTTGGGGAATCTTATCTATGTTCTCTGGTACTTTCCAACCAGCAGGCAAGTCTTTGAGAGCATCATCTGGGCCATGAGCTACCCTCTTAAAGAGATCAGACTGCTTAAGGTTGTTGATAAACTCTAGGTCACGAGATTGCTTACGCAAAGCCATGATAGCTAAAGCTTGCGAAGCTAAAGAGTCCTTTAAGTATCTGTATGGAGAATGAGACTCAATATCAGGAACTTTAGCATCAACAAGAGTAAATTCTTTACCTCCTAAAGAAAACTTATCACCACGCTTAAACTCTAGATTGTCAGTGTGGTAGATCATCTTCTTCTTATTGTCTTTCCACTCCCACACTTCTGTACCCTTGGTAATCTTACGGGTACCAGTTACCTTGTCATCCTTATCTTTAATTTGTACTTCAGCATTCTTAGATTGACGATGTATTTCAACAACACGACCATCATTAAGCTGATAGACGGTACGTTCCATAGCAGCGTTAGCTTGGTCAGCAACCTTCTCACCAAGAGGAGTCCTGTTAGCAAACAACTCCTTGAGCATCTCTTTCCAGTTACTAGTAACACCACCACCCTTAATACGAACACGTGACTGACCAGTAACAAACTCTTCACCAACATCACCACCATTAGCTTTGATCTTTTTAATCAAAGCTTTTAGTTCTTTATCACCAGCTTCATGAAGAGCTTGAGCTTCAGGAGGAAGCTCTTCACCACGTTCACGCTTAATGAACCAGTCTTCTAGTTGTGCTTTAGTTACCTTGCCATTTTTTATAATGTTTGTATACCAAGTAACCAGCTCAGACTTATCAGCAGTCTGAAAGGTATCAATCTTATGAAGACCATCATCTAAGCCTTGTTCATCCTTGGGAACAGGGATAGAACGTTCCTTCTGATCTTTGTTCCAATCTTGAAAGAACTTCTTAGCTTCTTCTGGGCCATACTTCTCATGAATATCAGTGGCGTGTTTAATCATCTCTTCCTTGTTAGGAACAGATCGAGGATCTACTTTCTCCGCTTCTTTGGCTACTTCAGGTGTAGTCTTCTCAGCAAGCTTCTCGGTATCCATAACCGATGGAACTAATCTTGGTTTGTTAGTTCCATCTTCAGGTGGCAATGATTCTCTAATAGACTGCTGCAAGTCATCCATTTTTGTAATTACTGCTTCTGGGTACTTTTCAAATGTTTCTAAAACTGAAATTCTTTCCCTTTCCAACCTCATTCGTATAGTTTTATTTGCAGGAGTATTTTGTTCACTATAAGGTAACTCTTGAAGTTCTCGAAGAGACTTATTGATTTGTCTAATATTTGTATCAAGCTCTCTTAGACCAGGAGTCTTAGTTATGAAATCCTCCATATCTTTTTTAGCTTCTTCATAAGTTTTAGCTTTGGAAGAGACTATTATTTCTTTTGCGCGCTTCTTAGTCTCCTCTGATTTTTTATCTTGTTTGAATTTACCAAAGTCAATTACAGATGGAACAAATGTAGAGGTAGTAGCATACTGTGGTTTACTTTCTGTAAAGTCTTTTGACTCATCAATAAGTTTTCCACCAACATCAATTACATCATCAAGAGCACTACGAGCTTCTTTAGAAACACCAAAATAATCAGCAAGAATATTTTTAAATTCATCAAAGTAATTAGTGGTAGTTCTAGTTTTATCAGCCCTTACATCGTAGCCACTAAGCAGTTCTTGAAACTCTCTGTTTGTAAAAGTTTCAGAAACAAACTCATGTACATCTGTAAACCCATAAAGCTTACGATAGTTTTTATCAAAATCAGCAAGCTCCCTTATAGTTGGAGCAACATTATCTTTTTTAAACTGTGCTAAAGCTTTGTCGTATTGTTGGTTTTGTACTTCTTCATAATCTTTATACAGCTCTTTCATTCTAATAGCCGAAGAAGAAGTACCTTCTTCAAGCAATCTAAATGTAGCGGAGTGCATGGCTTCGTGCATAAGCGCCCTAAGAGCACTCTGCTTACCCATCTGAACCCTATGGTCATCAGAGTGATAAAACGCAGCAGCATCTGCAACGCGACCAGATTTGTGTGTGTAAGTTAATTGCTCTGTAGTAAGGTCTAATTTAGCACTACGAACAAAATTAGACTTGTTAAGTGCTCGCATCAAAAGTCGATGCGTAGTATTACCTACATCTTGAGTAGCAAGTATCTTATCAAAAGCTTGGCCTACGTCTCTAGCATCCCATAAAAAATCATGCAGTTCTTCTGACGTAGGTTTCATTGGTCTAACAAACTTAACAGCAGGCATATCTTTACGCATCTGTTCTACTTCAGAAGCAAGCTTAGTTTGTTCTGTTTCTATTTCCCGCAGTCCTTCTGTATCTCCAAGACGAACAGCTTCAACTCTATCTATCTCTAGATCAAGCGCCAATCTTTCTTCTGCTTTATTTATATCGTCTTTAAACTGTTGTCGAGTCTTAGGAACAGCGTCAGGTTTTTTAACAGTAACTTCAAAATCTTTAACACCAGCCTTACGCAAGTCACCACTATGAAGACCGGGACGTTCACCTTCGGGACTCTCTAAGACATGGTCTTCGGGTATCTGACCAGAACGTTTAGCTTGGTCAACAGCATCCATACGTTCATGGAAGATACCGTTGTCATCTACAAAGCCTTCGTCATGAGTATCTTTGGTAGCATCCTTACGAGCCTGATCATGCTTAGGCCCCATCAGTTCTATTTCACCAGTCTCTTTGTTCCTAATAGCAGTTTGTTTAAGAGGAGACTTTGCAGCCCTATCAGCAGTACGCTTTTCAAGTTCTGCTTTAAGAGCAGTTTCATAAGCAGCATGTTCTTCTGGAGTAGCTTCAGAAGTAGGACGATCTGGAAGAGTATTATCTTTGGTAGAAGGTTTAGCAGCAACACCTTTACCTGAGGCAAGTCTTTCACCCAAGGCAACAAAAGGACGACCAAGTGGATTAACACCCGGCAAAGCAAAGCCAGTAGCACCTGCAAGAGCAGTCTCACCAAGATCAATTTTGCCTTGAGTAGCTAGTTGAGTACCAGCAGATACACCTGCTTGACCAGCAGCCGCAGCAGCTCTAGCCTTCATAGCAGTGTTAATAAACTTAGCAGCAGGATCAAAGCCAGCTTTAGGAGATAGTCCAAGAGCACCACCTGCTACACCACCAATCATAGTCTCAGTAGGATATTGTTCTCGTTCTGCTTTACGAGCTACATAATCATCTGGAGCAATAAGTTGGTGCAGCTTATCTTGAACCCAACCAACACCTTCTGCTCCAATAAAAGCACCAGCACCTGCTCCAAACAACTCTAGAGCACCACCAACAATAGGAGCAGCAGGGCCACTAAGAACACTAGCGTATGCAGCAAGAGGGGCTATAGCAGTAGCACCCGCTACAGCACCAGTAAGACCTGCTAGTCCGGGAACAACAGACTCTCCAGCAGCACGATAGCCAGCATGAAAACTACTGCCAACAGGTTTGCTTGGAACAATAGTCTTCCATCCATCTGTATCTGTTTTAGAACTATCCGCAGTTTGTCCACTAGGGACAACAGTTTCCCAACCAGCTTCTGTAGCCATGATTACTTAGCCTTACGTTGAATAGAACCATCAGGAGCTACTCGATAGTCATACTTGCTTGGGTCATATTTTTGACCACTAGCTTCTATTTTAGATTTAATATCAGTTCCACCTTTGTTACTAGTAGCAGAAGGTTTGCCAGCAAGTGGGCCTACATCAAGCATAGACTTGGGAGCACTAGCAGCAGGTGCAGCAGCTCCAGCTTTGTCGGGAACATCAGGAGATTTATCAGGTGCCATAGAACCAACCAACTCTTCTAAGATAGCATCTTTAGTATCTCCAGCAGGAAGCCTCTTAGCAAGACTGAGCAACTCTTTGTTTCTATTTGCATCTATTTCTCTAACACGATCAGTAGCAGCAAGAAGTCTTACATCAGCTTTTTTAGATTCCTTTGTTTGATTACCAAGCACTGTGCTTTCTGTACGCCGTAGTCTTGCATCTAGTGTTGCTTCTGTTAGTTCACTTTGAGCTTTGTTTTCTTGGTTTCTATACTTATTGTTGATACGAGTTTCACCTGCGCCATAAACAGAATTAGCCCTATTGTTATCTCTAGTCTCTGGATTGTCTCGACCATGCCTAGCAAAATCTGCCCGCTGTTGAGCTATGCGTTCTTTAGATTCTCGATCTAGTTTGTGCTCATGTGCATCAGCAGCCAATTTTAATTGAAGAGTAGTGCCACTCTGTGTCCAAAGTAGGCTTTCTAGTTGAGCTTTTTGAATAGCAGGATTAGTCTCTTTTGAGAAACCTGGGATATGTTTTTCAATATTGGTCTTCATTTCTGGAGTCCAATTTTTTACAGTCTCTTTAAATTGTTCTGGTGTTTGACCTGCTGTAGTAGAAAGTGCATTACCAACTTCTTTAAGGTCTGCATTTAATTTCAATGCAGTAGCTTGAGCTTCTTTAACAGAAGCATCAGCAGAGACTTTCATTAGCTTTTCTGCTTCAGCAGGGTTTACTGAAAACATAAGCCTAGACAACTTAGAAGCAGCTTCAGTATTAGATAACTTTGCGTTAGCTGGATCGTCGTTAAATTGCTTTAAAAGATTCTTTGTATCAGAATTAAGTTGGATGCCTGACTCAGCAGCTATGTTACTAAACTGCTTTGCCCTTAATGTAACTTCAGCTTCTTGACCAGCATACTGTGCTTTGATGCGATCTTGTTGTAGTTTAAGTTGTGTTTCCTCTGCCTTAGCAGCAGCCTCTTGCTGCACATAAGGGCCAGCAGCATAGTTTTGTTGCATCTGCAAGGCAGCTTGGCTACCTGATGCCATTGACTCCATCATATTTGGCATGATTTAATTCCCACCCCACATAGCACTCATGTCAGGCCAAGTAATATTATCTCCTGCACCAGTAGGGCTAGGAGTACCAGCATTTTTAAACCCAGACAACCCTTGACCAATAGCACCAATACCAGCCATCTGATTAGCTTGGTTGTACTGACCTTGACCAAGACCTATACCAGCAGCAGTAGCAGGGTTCTGTACGGCACCACTACCTTGAGCCAATCGATTCATATAGTCCGTCATAAAGCCGTAGTAACCGCCCTGTGCGGTCTGCTGTAGGGCTTGTTGTTCATTGCCGGAGTAGAGCATACCTGCACCAGCAGCCTTCCTCTGGGAGGCTTCTAGAGAAGGTTGCATAACACCAGATTCAAACTGACTGTATCCCGGCATTTGTGTAATGTCTGTCTTACCTCCCGGAGCTAGAGCACCCGCATACTGCGCTCCAAGCTGACTACGGTATTGGGAGAAGGGATCAGCCATCTGTTGTGCTTGAGCACCAGAAGGACTCTTATCACCAAAGCCAAGAGCACTAGTAATACCACCGCCTGTAAGGGAGTTGATACCTCCAGCAATACCGATTGCTGCACCAACAGTTGCTAGAGACATATCAATTACCCCCTAAAAAGTTTGTTACGTTAGACGTAATTCCTGCCATACGAGTTTGTAGTTTATGGCTATCAGGAGTTATATCTTCTTCAATTTTAATAATATCTGTCTCTGTAGTATGTATTACAGAAGTCCAGTACGTGTCTGTGTGTGCATACCCAACTCTTCTCATACCTGCTTTGGTAGCAAACACATTGTACCCAGTAAGGCGTTTCATTCCAGTATCAGTAGTAACAGTAATGTCACCACACATAATGTTGATGTGGTCTTTGTTGTGAGTGGCACCAACTAAAGATACACCAGCAGGTATAAAAATAGTCCTAGAATAAACACCACCTGATACAGAGTGTGTAGTGCTTAAATCAACTTGTTGCATCTCACCAAGAATACTTTCGTATTGATCTATCTTTTCTTCTGTAGGATTAGTAAACAAGTCTAAAGCATTCATACTCATCCTCTATACCTACCACCACCAACAGATTGTTCTTGATCCATCTCACCTATACGGAAGTCAATCTCTGCTCCATCAAGACGAAGAGGTACGTTACTAGTACAAAGGAACTCCCAAGACCTACGACGATCCTGCCCACTCAAATAGACTTGTGCTCTAGGAGCATTGAGGTTAACAGACCTGTAACTAGACCAGCTATTATAGTCGTCACCAGAGTGTCTGACTTGCATGATACCTGCAACCTTATCACCAATGATTTCCAACCTACCATAAAATTTACGCTTGGTAGTACCGTTGTCCATGATGTCGGTAACAGTCCTACAGTAGATTGGTTGACCATCATCTTGGTACACCGTAGTACTTGGGTAGTACAGCTTGGCTGTATCGTCATCAAGCATGTAGGGTATACCCGTAACATCAGCAAAGAAGCTAGGACGGAAGTATGACTCTACGTAAGTACCGGGATTAGGTTGATCACTAGAAGCAATAGCGTACTGTGTCCACTGGTACCATTGCTTAGCCATGATGTCATAGACTAACGTTTGGTTAGTATTATGAAGCGTCATAATGTAAAGAGTATGACCACTGAACTTGTAACAGAATGCCGTCACTTTAGAAAGGTTGTCGGCTTCTAGAAACTTATCAATGTTGTTTGTACTAATCTTAATTGGGCTAACACCATCCATCATGTACATAGACCTACCGTGAGTCTTACTAAGACCCATCCAGATGACAGTGTTATCTGTAGCTACAACGCTATCACCAGTAGCGCACCCAATCTCACTTGTATAACTCTGAGCTACACCAAGAGGTGAGCCTGTAGCATTACCGGCATCATAATAGAACTGTGTGCTATTAGAACCAAAGGCTACTAGATAGTTTAAGTGCTTCACAATACAAACAAGAATGTCGGTAGTCTGTTCAAAGCTAAGAAAGTTTAGAGCATCCCAAGTAGTTGGATCACCTAAAGCAGAGTTGTATATACGGTTGTTACTAGTACCAATAAAAGCATAGTTGTCTAGGAACACACAACCAGATACATAAGGCCCAGTAGGAAGAGTACTTAGATAAGCTGTAAGAACGTATGGCCCATAACCCAAGTCAGAATACTGTAGCGTCCCAGATACAGTTCCTACGTGTGGAGAACCAACAACTACTGTGGTAGTACCAATGAACCCTGTAACCTTAACTCCAGTAGTTACACCTGTACCAGATACAACCATACCAATGTAAATACCTGTAATACTAGACACAGTAATATCATATGTATCTATGTCACCTGTTCCTGCTCTAGACACAGTAGCAGGTACACCAATAGTAACCGAAGGTACAACAGTCAAACCAGAACCAGCATTAGTAATTTGTATAGATGTAACAGCTCCTGTACCAACATCAATAGTTGGTGTAGCTGCACAAGTAGTACTTCCAGAAAATACAATGGTAGCACCTTGGCTAAATCCACCACCACCATTAACAACCTCTACACTACTAAGCTTTCCACCAACAGAAACAAATGCTCCCGAAGGATCAATCAAATAAGCATTAAGCTTGTTGTGGAAAAACAAGTAATTGTCTAAGAATGTTTTAACAAAGTAACTTTGACTAGTAGATACAGAAGTAGTACCCAATGTAGTTGTTACAAGAGTACTTGGATCAGTACTGAATACCGTGTTACTAATA